>JBBJLR010138841.1:0-16551 GCA_037577145.1 Brachypetersius gabonensis | reverse complement strand
ACACACACACACACACACACACACACACACACACACACACACACACACACACACACACACACACACACACGCACAAATCAAAGCAAGGCTAATATTTGCATGAGGACATGAGAAAGCCCAGATCGCAGTAGTTTCATAAAGTTTTATTTAAGCTGATCCTGAGATCCAGTTCAACACTGATTTTAACCTCACCTTCCGTCTGCAATTAAAAATGCCACCCAAGTTGATCAAAGCGTTATCTATAAACCCCTCACATTGCAGCTGTACTCACCTTTCTTGTCATGGTCTTTATGAGGGGCTTCTCCAAGGTAACCAGCTGAAATCGAGTGAAAAGTAGCGTTTTCAGTAAGAAATAATGGCCCTCGGAAAGATTTAGTCTATGAATGAATATTGCCCATGACTTCTGTTTACTTTCAAGAGAGAGAGAGAGAAAGAGAGAGCTGATAACTAGACCAAGATAAAGAACAATGAACTGCAGGAAAAACAGAGTTGGAAGGGCAGAGTGTTAATAATTAATGAGACCCAAAAGAAAAGAGACCAACAACTACTATGCCCTTTCTCTTAGTAGAAAGTGGAAGAAGAGGAGAGACAGAATGAGAGATGACACAGAAGCTGGGAACATAAGAAATTCTCATAGGCCCTCTTTGGAAGGCGAGAAACCTTTATAGTTAAAAAATCAATTGATCAGTATCCTTTTAATTAGTTGCACTTGTGACATAAAACAAAAGTATATAATTAATATAGAACCTTTATAAGTGGGAAATATGCATTGTTATGGCAGAAAGAGCAGCAAACGATAGATTAAATCTATACAACAAAAACAAGATGAAATAAAGAGCACACTTTAAGACTGATAAAAAAAAATATGAACATGAACATCTGTTTATAGTAGAAATATATACAGTAAACCCCGACTTTAATGCGGCTCGTCTGCCATTCCCCCTCTTATACCTTTTTATACAGTTTGTTGGCGTAAAAATTATGTCTTGTAGTCATGGAGACTCAGTGAATACAGAATGCCATGGTGGTCCAATCCTCCAAATGTAAACCTGGAAGCATAGACGTCGTTAGGTCTATTTTGGGGGACTGAAGTGCTAATTCCTTCCTACAACCCTGGGGGCTGTTTTTTAGTCCTAGTGAGAGTTGAACTTGAGCTAACAGTAGATATTTGTGAAGCCACTATTTGCCTGATAGTGAAGTGGCCGTTTGTCAAACACACCACAACTCTTGACCTTCTGATCACAAGGCCAACTCCCTAACCAAAATAAGATAAGAAAAGGACTTGGTCATTATTTTGGACTGGACAGAAAGAGAAAGAGAAAGAGAGAGCATAAGAAAGCAAGAATGTTATAGAAAGAGATAAAACAGAATGGGGAGGACAGAGTCAAAAACAACCACTGAACTTACTGGAGAGGCAGAAAGGCTGTTAGAAAGAAATATGGAGTTGGTCCCCCTTTGCAACAGCTTCCACTTTTCTTGGAAGACCTTTCACAAGATTTGGGAAGGTTTCTGTGGGAATTTGTGCCCATTCAGTCTGTAGAGCATTTATGAGGTCAGGCTCTGATGGTGCACAATCTCTGTTCATCCCAAAGGTGTTTGCTTGTTTTAATGACATTTTCCAGAAGGTTATCAACATTTCAATATGAGAGTTTCTAATGAGAGAGAACAAACATACTTTTACAAAAAGATGCTGAATGCATTGTCTATTAAACCATAAATTTTCTTTTTTTGGCCCTCAGCCAGGTTTGGGCACGTTTTTTTCAGTCTTGTGATGTCTTGTTCCTTCCTGTGATTTTGTGCTCCTGAATGAACCACCTTTGACCTGCGCAGAGCTGACCAGGACCCAGCAGTACACCCTTGGGACAAAGAGGAGGGGCAACACATGACAGGGCTCTAGGGTGAAGAAAGGGGACACAAAGAAAAAACACGTTACACAAAACTTACACAGGAGACAGAAGAGAAAAAACTGATAAATAAAAAAGAATGAACTGAGGGAAAAGGAGAAGAGGAGGTGAGTGGCAGAAAGACTGCTAGAAAGCAAGAGAGGATGAGAGAAAGAATGAGTGAGGACACAGAAGCTGGGGACATGAGACAACAACAGTAGATAATTACAATTAAAAGACAACAAAACTGATCTCATCATCGTTTTCTGAATAGTGTACAAACTGTTTATCATTCTGAGACGATATTCAATTTCTGAAAGAAACATTGGGTATATTGGGGAAAAATTTTGAAATGAAAAAAGTAAAATAATGAAAAATAATGAAAAATAATAAAAAACCAGGAAGAAATAATTCCTTGAGTTCAAATTCATGCAAAGAGAACAGTAAAGGCAATAAAGTAATCATTTTTAGGACATAGCAAAAAAGAGCTGACACTTATGCACCACTAGGAGGCACTGAGCGCAAAGCCACTGGGGAGGCTGAAGGACTACAGCCTGTCTGAAGGGAGGATTGTATTCCTCTTTTGAATTCCTCTCACTGAGCCACACCCACTGCAAACCATGTGATGGTGCTCATGTGAATGAAGCTCAGTGGCTGGATTTTGTCATTCTTATACAAATCTTTTACAGTTTGTGGCCTAGTGGTTAGGGTGTTGCCCCTGTGTTTAGAAAGCTGTGGGTTTGAATCCAAAGACTGCTAGTGGCACTACTGAGGCGCTGTGTTCCTGGCTGTGTTCCTTATGCACTTGGGAATGGGTAAAATGCAGAGAAGAATTTTGTGCGGTTCATACCGTGTACCGTGTCAGTGTTTGTCCTTATATATTTAACTGAGTCAAGTCCATCAACGTGCATTAAATTACAGGAAAATATAGGTAAGACAAAAGTGCAGTGTTTGTGATGGACTAAAAGCTAAAAACACAGAGAGAAAGGTATGTTGTTTTTTAAAAATGTGATTTTATAAAAAAATTTTATTTCTGTCATTGAGTGAGGGGTCAGGGACACTTTTTTATAGCAATATCAAATGTTCTTATGTCAAACTACCTACCAGCCACACCTGGCCCAGAACTGCTGCTCCCACCAGGGACAGCACTGGGATTTCATTTTACGAAGATCACTCTTTGAACAACACTTTTTACAACTGAGAAGTATAAGGTCATGTTCGTTGTTTCCCTAATGATGAGCTACCCAATCTGGGGAGGACAGCCTGAGCTGTGTGTCTAAATGGTTCATTTTATGGAGGAACTACATAGAACCTCCGACCACCCCAGTTGCCTCCCACATATAGACCAAGGGTGATGGTCTCACCAATTACGCTTACACTAATAAGTTTTGAATTCCTTCTGCCAAGGCTGGATGGCATTTGGTTGCCCTCATGGCAGCCTATTCTCAAGGCGTCAGCATGGAACTCAAATACCAGGTGGCCCCCTACAAACCTATCTACAGAATGAAATTCCCTCGAGGGTCCTGCTGAGGTGTCGCTGAGGCTAGATAATGCCCCATGGGAGGCTAAGGCCAATGCCCTGTGCGGCCCCACTCTCTTACAGCCCCCAGAACTCCCTTTGGATAGTGTGCAGCCCATGCAGCTTGGCCATACACAGTTGCCTTGGGAGAAGTGTGAAATCCTCATGTGGATCATCTTGTCATCTTTGTCCCTCCTTTCCCAAGCTCTCAGAAAAAGCATTGCCCTGTCATGCAGCAAGGAACCCAGGATGGGCCCAACCTCATCCTCCCAGGCCTCCTCAGTGCAACTTCACTGTGGTACTCACAGAATGAATAACGTCTCCAGGCTTTTGCAAAATTTTGGTAGACATTTGTAAAATTCATTGGTGACGAAGTTTGGATTTCTGTGGTCCAACAACAGCCTCTTTCCACCACTGACTGTTGTTCTGCTAGGTTTGGATGCATTTTAATGGAATTCCCTAAGCATGATTAACTGGTGTTGCAGAATAAAACTATATGCAAACTATTGGTTCAGCTCTTGATTAAACACATAAGATCTTCTGAAACTGCTTTATAGGCTTATTGTTTGTTTCTTTTGAAACTGTATGCTGATACTCTTATGACTGTAATCAACTCAGTGTTTACAGTAAAGCACAAAATGTTATGTAGCGTAAATGTTTCAGTTGTTTCCATTCATAATGTGAGTTTTCCACTTAGTTGTATTTAGTTCATTTAAGGCAATTTGTTGCCAAAAATATTTCATTGTAATGCACTGTTTTGAATACAGTAACTGAGCATGTGTGAGCTTTGTTTTTGAAGAGAATTTTTGAGTGTCTGTGAATGGATGGTAAACGTTTTGTGTGCTTAAAACCAAAAAAATCTAATAGGAAAACTCATAGTTTAAAAAACACACCACCATATGCATAAAATTAAGTTTCACATTTTTAATGCAAACAGAACAGTGGATCTCTTTGTGCAATCTGCTCAAAGGATCTGACCTATGGCAGGATCTTTAGGTAAATTAGTTGCATTCTATACACATTCTATTGTAGTACGTTTTTCATTTCACAATCTCAAATAGCAAAGAAAATGTGTAGTCCTTGTAACACAAGTTTTGGTTCTAGATGGAGGTGAGTGCGATCCACTAGCTGTACATGGTGTCTTGCTAGGTGGGCTCTCACATCCATGGTGTTCCTTGAGTATGTGATGTTGGAATGGCACACTTTGCAAATGGTATGGTTCTTGTCGATAATGAAATAAAATAAATAGAAAAAGATTAAAGATGACAGTGCTATCAATCTGGGGTTTAAACATAAGTGTGTTGACCACCCCAGCCATGTCAGTGTAATTACTTCTGTCCACCAAAATAGAAAGTCTGACCAAATGATTAACATATCAGCATTATACTGTTTTTTGCATTGTACAAAATTAGAGCATGATGTAATATACAGAAAGTCTGATGTAATTTACAGAAAGAAAGCTAAAGACATACAGTTCGGAAGCAAGGCTTCATTATTTGACACGGCGAAAGATTTTTGTCAGACGTCCAGCAAAGGAAAACCTCACGTCTACGGAGACAATGGTGTCCAGAACCAAAGAGTCGAGGTTCATCAACTCTCTTGTCAGTTCTACCAGAGATCCTCGTAACAGGAGGTAAGGGACTGGCACGAAAAAGAGGAGATGATGGGCAGGTTTTTCAGTTACCTGCACATCATCTCCTCTGTTATGTGCCATCTGTAATCTCTTTACTGCTTCTTGAATATTCAACTTGAGTGACCTCTGGATCAGGTACTTTGCTTGAAATTGTTTCCCAAGCAAGCTGCCATCTATGTTAACATCATTGCTGGACATTTTTACAAACGTGAATGTCAGATCCAGTTGCTTCATATATGATTCGAGCTCCTTCTCAGCCTTTTCCAAATCTGTCAGTGCCTGCATAATATAGCCACTCTCTTTTGCAGTCAGAAAGCATAGTGCACGATTGTACAAAGCAATGGCCACCCAGCAAGGATCTTCAGTTGCTCTTGTATACATCTCGATGCTCTCCGTTAGTTGTCCTTGATGTTGCAGCCTGTTGCCAGATCTTATATAATGATAGACCATCGATGAGGGGGATTGTTTAGATTGCAGTTTGTCCAGTGCACTCTGCATGTCATTATTTAACTGCTCCTTCAGTGTCTTTGTGTCTTTATCCTCACTGAATTTCATCAGGAGCCACATACCCCAGCACTCATGCAGTGAAGAAATTATGTCATCACGGCTTTTGGCCCACTTGTCCTGCTTGTAAATGGTGTCCACCATGCCAAGGTAGTCAGAAAAGAGCTCCTCCTTTTTGAGAATGTTGGGGATGTCTTGCTCAAGGAAACGTGATAATCTGATCCGCACCAAAGTGTCTCTTGCCTCTTTTGCCTTCTCTAGGATAGTCGATCCGATTGGCTTTTGAATGGTTAAAAACTTCCTTAGGGCACATGCCATTGCCTCAGAGTTCTGGTTGTTAGGGTTGTCCTGATAGGCTTTAAAGGCATGTGCAAACTCACTCTCAATTGGTTCTGATATCATACTGGATGCGAAACGATCCAAACAGCTTAGTAACATAGAGAGAGGAGAGGCCGTAAGGACCATCGCAAGTTTGAGTGACTCAGAGAAGTGAGCCATGCACATGATCAGCTGGGTCGATCCCGGACTACCTTGTCTTGCAGTTCTTCCAAAGGCCTGTTGCTCCACACGAATGTTTAGGGGCAGGAAGGTTTGTACCACAAACAGACCTCCTGCCTCATTTACTTTTGGACACACCTTCAGATCTGTCCCACGACCAGCTAGGTTAGTTGCAATGATGACATCACCTGCCACGACTGTTTCATCTATTACTTTAGAGTTGTCCATGTTGTTGTTTGTGTAGAGTTTCGGCTTTCGTTTTAATGTTTTTTGTTCAAAGTCTCTGCAGAGAGTTTCTGCTCGATTAATGGTCTCACAGATGATCAGTGCTGCTCTTGGACCTCGGTAATCTGTAGGGCTCACTTGCTCCTCAACAGCCGCACATATTCTCTTTTCCCATTGTTGTTCATCATTGATGACCACGCCTTCCTCCTCGTGAAGTTTCCTTTGCTTGAATGAGGGTATTTTGCAAACTTGAATACCAGAGTACAGGATCTGTAACATTGCAAGCTCTGTCTGGTTTCCTAAGGTTCCTGTCACCCCATAGATGTGCTTGTAGCCCTTGAATAAACCCACATTGGATTTGAAGTTTGTTACAATGCACATGTCTGTTAGTCTGGTTTGATGCTTCATCTCAAGAAATTGTTGCAGCCCTTCTCCCCACTTCATGTTGTTTTGCACAACACCTGTAGAGCAGTAATCCACAGGAACCACACCATCCTCATGTAGGATGTATTCATGCCCTAGTGTCAGTTTCTTAGCAAGGATAGCATTTTCAATCCAAGTTCGTAGTTTATTGTTGATAAACTCTAAGACACCTGGAATACATGATTCATTCAGTTGTGCTCTTACACCAGATAAGAAGCCTGCTTTAATTTTTTTTTCTAGCGATTTGCACAATTCCTCCTCGTTCATGAACACTAAACGGCAGAATCCAGATCCAAGCACAAGGATGTGCACTTCTTTTCCATTTGTAGCCTCTAAACCATGGATTTTACTTAATTCCTGCTGTGTCCCATCATCCTCCTGAAGGTACAGTTTAAATTTGTACTGAGGAAAGCGCTCCTTAAACACATTGAAAAAAGCCACAATTTGGTCAATACTGACACCTTTTAATTCTTGTAAAACATTATGGGCATTTTCTCTGATGCGTTTTGTTGATCCAGTGGGTGTTAAAGCGGAATCCTCTGCCATCTGTAAGATACTGAGTTCATCAAGACCTGTATCTGGCTCCAGATTTTCAGACAGGAGCTGAGAAAAGGGCTGGAGAAGACCTAGAGTCTTCCCTGTGTCCAGATGTTGCAGTTGACTGACAACAAACCAGACCTTGGCCAATATTATATTTAAAGCTTGCATGGCTGGCATTGGACTGTTCAAATACACAACTTCTAGACCCTTGTCCAACATGAGTGAGTCCACTTCATCTACTATAACTATATCCTCATTTTCTCTCAGTTTTTTTCTGTGAAAGTTTCGTCTCAGCCAGTCTCCTGCAAAACTCTGAGTTGTGCCATAGACCACTTGGCATTTGTAACACTCCCTTACGTCTCTGTCTTCTTTTTCACTGGTGTTATCATCGACGGTGATTCCCAGTTTTTGGTAAAATGGGTGCCAGTCTGTAGCATCTCTCTCAGCAAGTACAGGGGAGCTGGAGATGATGTCTACGCTATGCCCAGTGATGGCACAGTATGCGGCAAACATAGCCACTATGCAGGACTTGCCCTCTCCTGTACCAACCTGGACCAGCCGACTAGAACCAGAGAGAACCAGGATACACCAGCTCACCATCTGAGACAGTCTGGGGTACCATTCATTGGTTTTGGTATGTACTGCCTCACACAGATGAAACAATGTCTTCTTCAGGTCTTCGCATCTACTTGCAGATGAATTTGAGTTTGGAATTGCAGGTGGTTTGGAACTGCACCACAAGAACACAGATGACACAATATCTTCTACAGCAGCCAAAACGTTCTCATCAACACTTCCTTGTGCACGAATTTCCTGAAGAATCTCTTCTAGGGTTTTCTCTTTTGACTCTTTGAGGAAGGTTTTGACTTTATTTTCAACATTTTCATCAAATTGTCCAGTTTCAGACCTTAAATCTGACTTCTTGATTTTGTGAATTTCAATTTGATACAGTGTTTTTGATATTCGTACAATGAGCTCAGGCTCTTTCACAGTTTCCATGGCGGTATATTGCTGTGCTAGAGCACTGAACAAATCAACAGCGTCATTTTGATTCCATTGGCCATGCTTGACCAAAGCTAATAATCTGGACTGCAGCAGATTCATCATAGCTGTATTGTGAGCATGTAAAGGGCAGAGATGATTTTGCTTGATTAGCTGTAGCATTCAGAGGTTATCCATTAGGCATCCTTGAGCGAAGTCTTTTGGTGAAAATATAAAAAGATAAGATATAATAAGATCCAAATGTATATGTGATATGTAGGTAGAAAATATATATGTGATATATATGGAATAGTACATAGAAGATGCTGGTAAGTTGTAGTAAGTCTGAATATACATACACACACACATACTAGATGTACTATATGTATTTCTCTCTATATATATTTAGTATATATTGCTTGTTAGTACGTGCGTGTGTGTGTGTAGTTAATCATGATATTTATCATCGTTGCCTTGCTTCTAGTAAAAAATATGCAACACAGTAGTATTTCCTTGTATTTAGTACATCCACATGTTTAATATAACAGTATACTTACCACACTGGGGAAGAGTTGAGAGACACCAGGTGGGATCGCCTCCAAAGCAGGTGGATGAGAAGCCAGGTAGACAGTGAGAAATGATTCCAAGTGACGGGTTGTCTTGTAAAGGCGTGTGATGGAATTCCCCGCTGTATTTACTTTTTCTTTCGATTAAACACATGACTTGTAGGAACTGGTGTCCAGTTGCTTATGTAATCATTCTACAATTACATTATTACCATATTACCATATTGTTGTTCTGAATGTTGTTGATATGAATATATACATTCTTCACTGTGCATGCTCCATCTCAGACATGCAAGAAACATAATTTTTTTTTTACTTACTAAAATGCTGTACAGTGCTGTAGAAATACAGTACAGTGACAGCAATGGTCTGTGAGGTGTCTTTAGTCCAGCTGGTTCGACAGACTTATGGGACTTCCATTACTTGCAATAGTCCAGTGAAAACTGCATGTGAACAGCTTTCACTTTTTCTTTAAGCAGACATGCAAATCGATCCAAACACAAGTTATCTCATTAAACAGTCAGCAGCAAAGGTGACCAAACTTAATGGAAGACTGATGAGCTGTAAAACTGTAAATACTGGGCTTTCTCAAGGACACAAATGTAGGAAAAACTTGACATTGCACATAGGTGCTCTCAGACATGCAAGAAATATGAAGTTTTTGTACTTACTAAAATGGTTACTGTATAGTGACAGCAATGGTCTGTATGGTTGCTTTAGCTAAACTGGTTCAGCAGGTTTTTCATGACTTTGACAGACATGCAAATCATTCAGAATGATCTTTAACATTAGAATAAATACAAATATACATAAATAAAGTAAAACAAATCTTTTATTTACAAACAGTCAGCTTCAATCACTGGGCTTTCTCAAGGCTATACACGTGAGAGAAGGTGACTAACATTATTCATGCAGCGCCTTTTAGAATGAGACCTGCAGCCTTCTAAAACGCCAAGAAAGTGTCAGTGAGCACTAACATCGGTTAGATAGTGTATATATAATGGATGTCGCCCCTCTGGGTATGTAGTGTGGGCAGTGTAATTACCACACACCACAATACTAGAACTGAGGGAAAATATATGTATATTGGGCCAAATCAGATGGACTCTAGATACGTGGGAGCCTTGGGTGCCTGACAACATAGGACACATACACAGTGAAATAAATTAACAATAAACTTTTATTAAGTAACCTAAAGAAATGTAAACAAAGTGCGATGATTTAAAAATGATTTGAGCTCAATAAAGTAGTGATAGTGTCTTTGGTGTCTCTTCGTAAAAAACAGTTCAGTCTGTCAAAAAGGGGTCCAATAGTCAGTCGGTGTAGTAGTGACCAGTCGGGTCACCAAGTACCAGTTCACAAGGTTCTTGGGCTGGGGCTTGCCATCCAGTACTGGAAAAGGGGATCCACACTTCTTCTCCGGTCCTCAGAGTTGACTCAACCAGGGGAATCACAGGACGGATGAAAACATAGGAAAGAGAGAATAGAAGAAAAGGAAAGAAAACCCAGAGAAAACAACCTGACCACGCGAAGCAATACACTACACAGAGTCCCAAGATGTTCACAGGAACTTACAGCCTCCAACGTTCTCTAACTCTAAGCTTTGTGGCTGAAAGAGACTGTTCCTCCTCTGTCTGTGTCTCTAGCTCTCTGACTCTCACATGCTGACACACACACAGGTGTCCGGGCGCGCACACAAATAGGGGGAAGGGGGACAGGGCAATCACTGATTGGCTGCTCAATGCATCTCTCTAAACACATGAAATGCTACTTTTTATCTTCCGCCACAACATTTACCACATTAATAAACTTATCCCCGTACTTATATTTCTTATATTTAATTACCTTCTATAAATGTTTACTCCCATTATAAAATGAGTGTTTCTAATCAAAATAACTAATTATATCTTTTAATCTATCTAAACACTGATCACGGTTGTAGCACTGGGTTACATATAGTTTTTATTTGTTTCATAATATACATATCTTACTTGGCAGTTAGTAAATTGTGTTCAAGAACAAGCTCACTGTAATCTAAAAACTCTGCTTTTCAGTACATCATAAAGTAAATACAGTGATTCATTACTGTGATTAAACCTTTATTTTAAAGCAGAAAAATTGAGCAGGACATTAGGAGAACTGCACTGCAAGTTTCACAGTACTAATAGCAGAATCCAATGGCAGTGGCCAATAAGCTTGAGTGTAACATGACATAATGATAAAGAGAATATTTATTATATAACAAAACTATTCTGGTGTTTGAGTTTTGAACACTTGTGTTTATTAGTCCAGCTTTCTCTGATTTGTTCTGAAGTAGGGAAATGAATTTAAAACTCAATTAAACACTGTGGTGTATTTAAAAACTACATAAAACTACATAAAAACTGGGTTTGCCATTTACTCCCACAAACCCTCCCACCTTGTTTCAAAGTGAGTGTCAGTGTTTTCATAAGAGAAGGAAGTGCAACTATCCTTTTAGTCATGAAAACAAAAACAAAAAAGATAGCCATCGACCAAACGAAACCTCCCCCAAGCCACTAACCCCTCCTTACCCATCAACTAAATGAAACCTCCCTCCAACTCCCCACTCCACTTCGACCCAGTTTGCATAGGATCCCAAGGACTTGTTTAAGTTTCAGAATTTTGGCTTTTGCAAAAACATAAACTGAAGTGTAAAGCCTTATTCAGCATTTTTATTTTCATAGCATCTTATTTAACTACGGGGACCATTTTTTAAAAAATGATCTTATTTAACAAAATTATAAAAGACATACTCAAAATCCTAAGGAGCACTTCTTTAACTGCAATTGCATACTTTTGTTATAGCAATGAGACCTACAGAAGTCTCTAAATTACTGTTACACTGCACTCTAGCCACCTTTACTGGGACTACACTCTAAATGGTTGCTTATCAGATTACAGTGACCACCATGCGCTTCTCTCTGTGCTCAGTTTTAAATAATGAGATTGCACTTAAATCATGTCCACGACCTCCACGAACAAAAATCAAAGCATGAGATGTTCCACAAAGTCCATAACCTTATCATGAAGCCTGGCTGTATAAATATCTGTGGTTTATGTTTTTGAACTTCTTTGGCTAACTTCTGATTTCCCTCTGTTTTGTGAACATGAAGTTAACACTGTTTTACTTTCTCAGATAGATTAATGCACGTCTACAGATAGAAGTCGGACAGCACTGTGTAGAGGACTGATTTAATGAGACCCAATTAAGACAATGAACAGTGTTAACTACTGATTTCAGTACTGTTGATCCATGGAGGGGCCATCTTGGATTTTGACGTTAGCTCTAGTGAGGTTAATACAAAATCCAACTTTGGGAGCGTTCCAGTTTAAATATCTTACAAGCCACTCATAAATTCCATCCTCCCAGTTCAAATAGTGCAGAAGTTTGGGCACACTTCCAGTTGATCCATGTACTGCACCGTTAATGGGCTGAACTTCCAGTCATTTATCTTCAATATAGAGTCTCACATAATTAAACTAAAAGAACACTGTCAAAATAAAGCAGCCCCCAGTGGTCCTGGGGTGAAAGGTGGAATAAAACAGAGATTTAATGAACTAATGTCAGCATATGATAATAAGAAATCAAAAAAGTTAAGAGAAATATGGAAAGGTGGAGTTTACTGAATTTCTTAATTGGTTATTACTAACATGATTTGAAAATTTCTAGGGTACTATCGGTAAAAACAGAACAGAACAGAACAAAATGTATACAGTATTTTTTTTTTTCATTTCAAAAGGCTATTTAACATGTCTTTAGTAGTTTAGAGCAGGTTTGAAGATGGAGGAGACATTCCATGACCTGCATGCATGTTAATACCAATTCAAAGATTCATCATTGTGTTTACATGATTTAACTACATGGCGACAGGTACATGGACACCTGGCCCACAACAATGTGAGCTGTTTAAACATCTTCTTTCAAAACTGTGCATTAAAATGGAGTTACTTCCCACCCCACACAACCACGCCCGCACACCCACCCAAACTCTCCTGAAGCTATAACCAATTTTCAATCTTTTGGAAATGCTGTCCACAGGATTTTGGATTATGTTTATTTGTGTCCATTCAGTATAAAGAGCTTTTGTGAGGCCACATTCACAATAAATGTTCCAGTTCATTCTAAAGGTGTTCAGTTGGGTGACGTTAGGACTTTCATCCTCTATCCTTCTTTTCAGTCTGTCAGTGTCCCCAGTGTCCTGTTGCAGCTCCATTTGTCCCTGTCCTATTCCCTCTGTCTCCCTTCTCACCAGTGCCTTCATACATCTCCTCCTGCATTATTGACATCTGGATCCAGTAGCTAAACAATTTTTTCTCAATTTCCCAGGTGCACATCCAGCTACGAATGCAAACAAAACCTCTGTGACAGTCCATACACCCTCCACACCCAACCCATCACTATTATGTATTACTACTCACTGCGAACTGAAAGGTTCTGTAGAGATTCTGTGGTAAGCTTGATATCATCCACTATTTGTTGAAGGGTGGTAGCTGTTTCTCTCAGTTTCTTAATGAACTTAAGTGTTTCTGAGGCATTACTTCCTTCTTGTTTATTATTTAATCGATTGAGTTCTTGGACATCTTTGAAAATGAAGTAAATGTCTAAGACGAAAGCGAGACCTGTGAGAACTTCTGGGCGTGCGACAACTTCAAACTGAATCGCTATTCTAGCAGCCCCCTTCATCACAGCTTGGATCGTTATCTCATCCATATTGACATCTATACCTTTCAAGCATTCTGTTATGGGGGCCAGTTTTTTATTAAATGCATCCAGAATTTTATTTACGTTATCACAGGAGGTTTTCTGATGAAAAATGCTTGTAAAGTTTACTACAGCTGCTGTTACACCACCAACTGTTGCAATGGTACTGCCTGTTCCTGTAAAAACCAAAGATGACCCTAGAGTAAATGGGGCCAGGGCCAGTCCTGCAACTGAGGCAATTCCTCCAACTGCCCCAATCACTCCTCCAAAGAGGCTTCCAATAGTGGTTTTCCAGTGATTTCCCTCGACAGTGTTGGTTGCTTCTTTCAGTTGATCGATGAGTTCCTGGAGCTCTGGGAGATTATTATTAACAAGGGCTGTAAGTAATTTCATTCCACCAGAGAGGAATTTCTCTTCAAATGAGGGAGATTGATGCTTACTGACTCTTCTTATTCTTGAGGGCATTTTCAGGAATGTTGTTCCCTTCAGACAGGTGCAGTCTGTAAAGAAAAAAAAGAAAGAAAAAAAAAACAATAAACTACACAGACACAATATATTACATTCCTTATATTTGCACTCACTGTCCATTTTATCAGCTCAGCTAATAAATATGTGTGCACTTTGCACTTTACAATTACAGACTGAAGTCTATCTGTTTCTTTGCACATTTGTCAGCACCTTTAATCCTGTTCATTAAGGGTAAAGCAGGTACTAATTAGGCGGTGAGTCATTCTTAACAGTCGATGACACTCTATGTGTGTGTATGTGTGTGCTGTACAGAGTGAATTACACACAGATTTTTTTTTAAACATTTCAGTGTCGTTACTGGACTGACTACTGGACTAACAAAAATTGTCCTTTGTCCCGAAACTGACCATTGTAGACAGTAAATGGACAGCCTTTAAAACCTACTCCAGCATTGCTATAAATAAAGTATTTTTTATTTTCAGTAAATTTGACATGATAATATGCTGCTTAAAAGAATACACGTTGATTTTGGTGCAGTTCTGTCTGGCTGTATAATTTATAAACCTCCCTTTAAACTATTCATCAGTGGAGATAGACTACCACAGATCCTCCACCAATCAGATATGTGTCAAGCCAGGGCTGTGCCGTTTGGCAGGGAGGCACAGAAGCAGGCACGGGGGCCAAAACTCGAATAAGGAACGATATACAAACTAAAGACAAACAGACACATCTCAGGTACACTGTGATGGAGAACCAACAAACAATGGAACACAAAGCAGGCTCTTTATCCTATGAACTAAATACAACATACCTGATACTAATACTAATACCTCATCCCTGGCCAGGCAGAGCCCAGTCAACATAAAAGGCCCTAATAAACAGTGGCCTCTAGCTGCTGCTGACTAGGCATGTGACAAAATGATTTGGTGGGTGGACCTTTTTCCAGCATTTATGGAGGGGATTTTATCTCATACTGTGACAAGGAGCTAATTAACCATAAATGCAATCACCATTTTTTAAGAATGCCAGTCATCATGATGCTGCGTTTCTGATAAAATGACCAAATAATAGCACTCAGAAGATTAAACTGAATAACAATACCAAAGCTCTTATCAGATTTGTGTATGTGGAAAAAAAAGAGAAATGGACAGATGTGTTAACTCTGCTTTATATTAAGCACATTTCAAAATGATTAAACACACCAGGCCACTGTATTTGTTATTACATTTAGCAAAGCTGTCACTTGTCTTATCACTTGTCTTCTTGTTCATTTATTGTTTAGATGAAGTTCAATCTGATTTAAGGAGATGACTTTATGAGCCTTTTCTCTTAAAAAGTGGGTACATAGGGTGGGAATGACTAGACCCATGGATGAAATGTAGTAAAATAGAAAACATTTTTGACAAGCATTCTGCTAGCTGTTACCCAGAGAAACACCCCAGATAGGTCTCTAGTCTAATGCAGGGCAGAAACTATCTCCAGTCCACCTGAAGAGCATGCAGACTCCATGCCAATGTAACATTCATCTGCTCCAGACAGGAATAAAACACAGAAACCTTTTGTTATGAGATGACAGCACTACCCACCGCACCAATCTTGCTTTTAACACACAAAATAAAATCCTGGAACTTAATAAGAGTTGTTGATATTTTGTGCAGGATTACCATGTGGTAATCCTTTAAAAAAACATTTAAAAGCAAAATCACTGAAGACACAAAACATGTGTTTGTGTTCCTCTGAAGAGATCCTGTAAACCTTCAGTTTGTTCTTCATGTAGGTGGAAGCTTAATTTAATTCATTGTTAAGAAATGCAGTGTTCAGTGTTTTCTAGGAGTCTGTACGTAAAATGCTCACCACTCACATCAATGAAGAAGATTATGGTCAACCAGTCACAAATCTGAAGAGCTTTTTGGTAGAAGGCGATCTTTTGTTGAAGGTTTTGCAGTCCAGCAATTTGTTCAGTTTCCTCTTGATTTGAGCTTTAATCCTGTTGCTGTTGTACAGCAAGTGTTGTAAAAAGGGAGGGTTAAAGTAAAACCATTGTGACTGGCAGTCTGATTTAAGGCAGTTATGAAAGCAAAGATAATCCATTAATTATTAATTAATAATTGGCTTGCTCTCTATGACCTCCCGGAGCAGTTGTTGTGTACCAACTAGTGTTTTAGTTGGTGTCCCCACCCAAAATAATATAAAAAATATTGCACTCTCTATTAAGAAAAATATATGTATGTACAGTAAACCCTCGTTATTCGTGGGGGTTACGTTACACGAGCACCCGCGTATAATGAAAAATCGCATTGTAAAAAAAAAAAAGCCTTAAAATGCCTATTTTGACAGTGTAAACCCTAAATATGCACCCAACTGTACTCCCAGAACACTTTAATTTCTTTCAAAAAGAGAGAGAGATAGAGAGAGAGAGAGAGAGAGAGGGCGCGCGCGAGAGAGAGATACAGAGAGAGAGAGAGAGAGAGAAAGATACAGAGAGAGAGAGAGAGAGAGAGAGAGAGAGAGAGAGAGAGAGAGAGAGAGAGAAACGCGCCAAAAAAACCACACAACAGAGAGAGAGAGAGCGCGCGCGAGAGAGAAAA
>JBBJLR010138726.1:0-16568 GCA_037577145.1 Brachypetersius gabonensis | reverse complement strand
AGTTTCACCTTTTGAATGAAATTACTGAAATAAATCAACTTTGTCATGATATTCTAATTTTATGACCAGCACCTGTAGTGTATGCCTTGTATGCATGCTGTATTAAGTCACAAATTAGGTACACCTTTGCGCTGTGAAGACTGAATGCTGCCGCGCATTTGCGTACCACTTATGTCAATGCATACTTGCATACCACTTACGACAACCCCTGATGTACACAGTCATTTGATACATACACTCTTGAACAGAAAACCATGGCTTGTGAACCGATGCATCCCAACAGCAACATAGTCCTCACTGTGATTGTATATAGTTTCATGTCATTGACTATAGTTTCATGTCACACTCCTTTTCATAGTCAGTCTCTGATGACTCCATTGAACTCGGTAACAGCTCCAAACACCTCAGTGTCTTGGACCAGTTGGGAAAAGTGCCACAGAAGCAGGTGAAGAAAAGCCATGTGTCGGTGCCTTGGTGGCAGGATGATGACAACAGTGAGGAGGCTCTGGAAAAAGGTAGGTTCAGCAACCAGCCAAAGTAGCTTTAGCATGAGTGATAATTAGAGATTATTAATATTAATAATCATCATACACTACAGGGCCAGAAGTATGACACCCCTTATAAGTATTTGGTTTCAGTCACATCAGGAGCATCAAATCAAGCATACAGCCATGTAATCCCTTTAGACTCGGGGTCGGCAACCCGCGGCTCTGGAGCCGCATGCGTCTCTTTTATCCTTATCTTGTGGAAATAATTATAAATAATAATTTAACAGTAGAATGGCGGCTAACTGGTTATATCTATAACGGCTGTGTGCGTCAATTGACGCAGTACCCAGTTTCACACAAGACGCTTCCTGATACAACCACTGCTGCAGTATGTTTGGGCGTTTAGTCATGCAGCCTGCCGGCATACATCCTCGCAAGCTGCAGACATAGCAATTCTGACTCTGATTCTGATATGGCAACTGGCACTCTACAATAGGCTCTGGGCCCAAAGTCCTTTGGACACTTGCTAAGTATGTGAGCGAAAACATAGGAATTTGATTATGGTCGACGGTCTCTCAAGCACAACAGTATAAAACAACTACAATATGTAAACAATGTGTGTGTACATGTGCTTACACCACACCCACATGTCACTGTCAGCCATTCTATGTGTTAGGTGTATTTAATTTTATTTATTTATTTTTTTATTTTTTTTTATTTGAAGATTATTGTAATCTAATTTATTGTCACAAGCAACACACTACCCTAGTTTTTATACACAGCACAAACGTAGAAAACAATATAGGCAGTATTATCTTCATTTTAGATGCTGAAAGGGATTTGCAGCTGCCTGTGTTTTCTCTTTTGTAGATACCAGGTCCAAATGGCTCTTTGAGTGTTAACAGTTGCCGAATCCTGCTATAGATAAATAATGTCAGTAGAATAGGCTTATGACAGAGTGGTGGTGTCACAAAAAACTACCCTCTTAAAAATACTTTTGTCTAATGTATGTCCTGTTGGAGCTTTCCAATCACCTAGAAGCAGGTTTTCAAATGTGTTAACCTGTGTACTTGGCTCTCCCTGTACCATCATTATGACTTTCAATAAAATACAGTAGAGTACACCGACCTCATTCAGCTACACACCGTTCATGCAGAAGACCGATTTATTCCTAATAATGATATTTAATGCTGACAGCCAAAGCCATACTGTACAACACACTCTCTCTCTCTCTCACTTATATAAACACACACACACACACACACACACACACACACACACACACAAGTGAGCCTCTTAAAAGAATAATAATATAGCATTGTGTTCTGTTTTCTTTTTAAAATTTGGAGATTCTACTACATACCACTAGAGGGAGCAATATCATGCAATATTTTGAGATCCAGTGGAGGCAGTTATAGCAGCAAAGGGGAGACCTACTCTTCATGGGCCTCTTGTCTGACCCCTTCACTACCACCACTCTGACAAAGTCTGCCATGTAGTGGAGCGAGGATGCAGAATTTTGTGAATTGAACATAAAATGTTTTTTCTTCTTCTACATGCTTGCATTTGCATTCATATCTACCTTTACTGTACCCTTTGCCACTTTCATATTTTACAAACATGAAATACAACATACTGATTAGGAACTCTCAGAAACACAGCTCATACTCAAGGCTTCCCAACCTTTTGAACATAGCGCCCCATACAAACAATGCAAGTTTATAATTATGAAGCATAGTAAATAATTCTCTATGGTAGAGGCAGTGTGATGCTCTAAGCAATGTTCCACTGGGAAACCTTGGGTCCTGGCATTTATGTGAATGTTACTTTGTAGACATAGTTGCAGAGCAGGTACACTATTTCATAGCAGTGGTATTCTGTAATGGCACTGAGGAACATGAAGAGTCCCAAGGTGTTGATTTGGCCTCCCAATTCCCCAGATCTCAATTGCTGGACGAACTAGTCTAATATGTGAAGTCCTCATCTTGTAATCCACAAGATCTTCTGCTAATGTTTTGCTGTCAAATACTACAGCACACCTTCAGATTTCATGTTGAGTCTATGCCTTAACAAGTCAGAGCTGTTTTGGCATCATGAGGAGGGGCTACACAAAATTAGGCAGATGTTATGGCTAATAGGTTAAACTAGATAGCTATGTCAGTTGCACTGGGCATGTTTTTTTTCCCCAAACAAATCAGTCGGATTGGCTTTTTAGCAGATAATTAACAGGATATATTGTCATTAAACCATGATGGTTGAAAAAGTGAATGGCCATTTTAATCATTCTGGTATGAAAGTCAGTTCAGTATGAGCAGAGAAAAAAAAAACAAGCCCCAACCTTCATCCTCCTACATGAGTGCTTGTATCACTTGCATGTGTATGTATACCATGCGCAGTAAACATATGACACCAGACTATAAATTATGTAAGGTTAGCGGGTGCTTCAGGGAAGAGTTCACATGCACTGTAGTAGGTATCATAGTTTTTTTAACCTGGATAACAAAAATCCACATTTTTCAAATGAAATCTTAAGGGGTTATTTAAAGAAAATATATACATATGATGCAGTTTTTGTGTAAAAACCATATGCCATAATGCAATCACTGTTTAACAATCACTCATTAATTTTATCCATGGTGATGTTCAGAGAAGCAGCCCACATATCAGGATGTTCCCACCTCCACACTTCACTGTGGTTTATAGTGTTTTTTTGAACATTTTTCAACTTCTCCCATACATGAAGAGCTGAATTATCATTATAATTGTCAGTAAATTCTTCTAGAAAAGTTCTAGTCTATTTTGTAGGTGAGGAGGAGCAGTTCATCCTCCATGTCGTTTGTTTTCTGTAGTCTTTTTTTGTTTGTTTGTTTTGGCTGCTGGTTTTTCCTCTGACTGTTTTATAAATTGTGAAGTCTTGCATGGTGCGCCTGAGAGTCATTTGTTGAGCTTCCATGAACTCTCCGCATATTATTGAGATGTTTGTCCTGAAAAGGATATTTTAGGTCTTCTGCAATGGCTCAGAACATTTTTTCCGTCAACTATTGCTCTGTAATTTTGTTCAAGAGAACATTTGGAAGCTAATTTTCTGTCCCTATCATAGCTGCTATTATTAAATGTTGGTATGTTCCTTACATATATGTGTCAAAGGTTCATTCCCTTGACGACAACCTGCCTTTTCACATCAGACCGCAACTGACTACAGAGCTGCACATTGTTGTTTCCTGAAAGATGTCTAAAGAAACCATTTTGTTCATGGAGCGTTAGCATGGTTTACACTGTTGAACAGCAGAAATATAGGACAGTGTCCATGTTGTCTGCAGAGGTGGGTAGAGTAGCCAAAAATTGTACTCATGTAAGCGTATTTTTACTTTAGAATAATATGACTCAAGTAAAAGTAAAAAGAAGCCATTCAAATAATTACTTGAGTAAGAAAGTATTTAGTGAAAAACTACTCAAGTACTGAGTAACTTCTGATTTATTTTTTCAATAATCAGAGCGTGAATGTAATCAAATGGACACAAACATAAAATAGTAATATGCAACTTCTTTAACTTGAATAATAATAAATTACATTTTTACCTCAGAACTTCTTTCGCTTAAACTCGTAAAACAGCACAATAGGCTGAGATTATATAGAGGAACATGACAAGGCGGTCTGTGCATGCCGAGGTCTCTGTGTCCATAAACTGTGTGTGTGTTTTGTTGATAATCAAAGTGGAATTCTTGTAAGCTGAAATGTCAGCCTGTTTAGGCAGACACATATAAAAGTGCATGACTCTTCTTTTTTATAGGCTGCAAGATAAACGTAGACTGAGTGTGAGGTCAGGGGTGTTCTTCTGATTCCAAATCACACGCCGTTGTTTCCTCCATTTTCGGCTCTCAGTCTCTTTGCTTCTGTGCGTGGCCGCTGTGGAGATTTTGTGTGTGGTCTGCCTGGCTCCATTTGACTGGTGAAACGGAGTCAGACGTTGTTAGTGGCTACATTTGATTGCCGATAAAGAGTCACGGGACAGAGCCCTTGGTGGAAGTCCGACAAAACAAAACACACCACTGTGTACGGAATAACATTAATAAAATAAAAGTAGCGAGCGGAATGTATCTCACTGTAACGGAGTAAAAGTGGCATTTCTTCTTTACAAATATACTCAAGTAAAAGTAAAACGTTTGTTGCATTAAAACTACTCTTAAAAGTACAGTTTATCCAAAAAGTTACTTAAGTAAATGTAATGCATTACTACCCTCCTCTTGTCAGTGGTAAAACCATCAATTCATCTGCACGGAGGGAGCCACACAGCAAATAATAGTGTTGAATCAACCATAAGAGAGTAAAACTTAACACTGCTGGCGTTTTATAATCTCCCAAAATTAATGTAACCATTTCTGAAGTGTTTAAACTCTAAAAAGGAGTTAAAAACCCAATAAAAGAGAGTAAAATGAACTCACCTAAGACAAAAAACTTTTATTTAATTTATTGTTAATTGTTAATACTAATCCTAGTTGTGGTATGCATGATGATTTTTTTAAACAAACATTTCATCACAAATGCTGGACAACATTACATGATAAGGCACAGTTGTGTTCTTCAAATAAGGTACCATTAAGACACAATATTCATCTTTCCATCTGATTTATGAGAAAACTGCTTGTAAAAAGGCCTGTAGTGAAATAAGTTTTTAGCACTGAGAAAATTAGACTAAAACCTCTAAAGTGACCACAAACTAAAAGATATGCCTGGCATTCTTTTATAAAATCAGGTCCTATTTTCTCATACAACAGAGATAATGGACTTAAAAGTGATGGGTAGCAATTTTAGGAGGACATTGTGCATCGTGATTTGAAAATAAGTGCTTAAAATAATATCATGTCGTCTGTTACTCAAAGACAATATTCATAGTCTATCAAAGTAAAATCAAGTGCCTTATAGGAGATCCCCAACAAGTACCAAGCCTGACTTGCATTTAAGCCAGAATCTTTCCTGTCCAATTTTAAGACATTTTCACAGTTTTCTTCACCCCAAAGTGGAAAACACATTTGAACATTCTTCCGGGGCACTGCAGTGCTTCAAGATGGTCTTTGGTAAAGATCCACTGCATGTCATCTTTTTCAGCCCAACAAAAAAGAACAACAGTATGTTGCACTGAATGATTCTACAAAACAAAATTACTATATAGAGCCAAGTTGTCTCCTGTGACTTGAACAACTGTTCCTTTCAATGGAGTGTCAGACAAAGGATTAAGGTTTTCTAAAATTTTCAGATCATCCATAAAAGGCTTAAGAATGCAAGTCTTTCTTGGTTAAAGGCCAGTGTGACATTTCACATGATGTTAAATATGCAAACCATTCTCAAGAAGAAATTTCAAAATGAAACATGTAAACATTTCTGTTAATCAGTCCACACCATCCCATCCATTTGCTTCAGAGACTTGGGCATTCATCAGTAACACCAAAGGGCAACACTCACTACTGTTACTTTCTCTGTGCATTGAACTTAAGATCAATGCTGATGTGGCCATAATTGGTTATGTTTTAGTTATCCAACATTCTAAGCGTGTAAAAAAAAATATCTTATATAAATATAAATTAAAGAAAAGAACATATAAATTAAAGAAAATGGCACCTCTGCAAGTAGCCTGAATAATGATGATTTTAGCAGTCTTATGACTTCTTGATGTAGGAGGAGGATGATACAGCAGAAGGAGGCAAGGTCTCGGTTCCAACCTATACCTAGTTCTAGAAGATTTCTAAACGTTTAGCAAAACTGACTCATTCTATTCTGCACTAGTCATTGCTTTTCAGCATCGCTTTCTCCTTGTGCAGACTTGAATAGATCATCCACATGGCCATTCAGAACCAGACCTTGTGCTTACATTACACACAGTGTATGGATGCTGTGCTGGTCTATAGCTATTGCTTACCACTGTTGATTCTTCAGGACTGTTGTGAACACACTGACTAGGACATGTTTATGGAGGCTGTAACCTACAGCGGCTCTACCAACCTGTAGGAGTATGTGTTGTTAGTGACTGACAACAGTAGCAAGTGCATTGATGATGGTATCTAGAATGTAGATCCACGGAGAAGGCTCCACTGCCAAGAGCAGCGAGGGGCTATCCAAGAGCTTCAGTGGGGTCCACAGAGAGGGCCCCACTCCCGAGGACAGCAAGGGGTTCCTCCCTGATGGGCTGTCAGGTGAGGGGCTCCGGCTCTAAAGACAGTGCGGAGTTCCCGGGAGAGGGCCCTACCTCTAAGATCAGGGATGGGCTCCCCACAGAGGGGCTTCCCCAAGGAGGCCTTGCTCACATGAACTCTTGGTAATGACTGGGACTCTCAAAAAGGAACGTCCCATGGGATCCACCTGGACAACCCTGTTTTGGGGTTTGGGTGTTATTTATGAGTTACAGCTGTGTATTATTTGTGATTAGTGCTTGTGTTTGTTCATTGGTGCTTGGGTTTGTGTTACATGTATTTAAGGGTTTGTGTTTCAGTTCATGATGTGGGTCAACCGTTACTCTTGCTGGATGTGTTACATTCCCAGTTTCTCTTTTTGTTTTGAATTCAGGCCCCTGTGACTTTTTGTGTTTTTTTTTTTTTAAATAAAAGTAAAGCAAAGAAAGATGGATATCTGCCACTGTGCCCACCCTCATGACACATACCTTCTGATTTTCTTGGTATTGCACTTTCAAACACTTTTTCACCAAAACCAATGTCTTTTTGTTTCTTGCAGAATAATACATCACTTAATGTTAGACAAAAAGAAATGATACTCACCACTGATTTGTTTCAGTTCCACCAACAAATACAGCAATAACCAGGAACACCAAGAAGAGCCAGAATCTTTCAGTCAAACAGCATTCCAAAAACACATGAACAAGATTAATAAGAGTTTAGATAAAACATTAATAATCATGTTACTTTTCGAGAGTATTTTAAGATGAGTTTCATAATATTCAGCCATACATGAGATATCTTTGTGTAACACTGCAGTCTTGTACCATAATTACAGCAACCGACTGAATAGACGGTCAGCAAAAATAAATTTAAATAACAGAAGGTGGGATCGGGATTTGGCATTTAACTTGGCTGCAGTGTGTGACAGAGACTGGTAAATGTTTGGTTAAAAATGCTGATGCACTGCGAGCAATAAGGGATGCTGTTATTCATCATAATGAGCCTGAGCCTTATTTTAATAAACATTAAAAACAAATACGCTTACAGTTAAAAGGAAATTACAAGGGGAGGAAAACAGACAACTTTACCATCGTACTCATTCATACTCTCTTTCTCCCTCATAAAATGGCCATTCCATGAGGTTCTCACTTACTCTGTGAATAGAAATAGTAGCATATCAGACAAAAATAATTTTTTTGGAATGATGAATATATACGTATGTAAAGGTAGCTTTCCTTTGCTATGCACCATGCGTATCAAACTGTCGGAGGCGAAAATCTTAAATCTAAATGTAATTTATCAGCTCTTATCCTAGCTGATTCATGCAACTCATGAACACTAGTTAGCTTGCTGAATGATAGTAGAGTTAACATTAGCTAGGAAAAACAAAACATACAAACAAAACATACAAACAACTATTTATGTAAAAAAAATATATATATTTTTGTGCAAAGTGGAATTACACATGTTGTCTCTTGTGCTGCAATGCAAATGGATTTTTACCTCTGCATTACCTCTGAGTTGATATCTTAACCAAAAAAACACCAGATAGGACAAGGTCATCTGTAAAGATGTTGGAAATGTAAACAGTTTTCCAGGCAAATAAATTTCAGCTTTAGTAGGTATGCCAGGAGAAGTCAGGTATAACCAAGTTATAACCACTTAAACAAAAACCAATGAGGGAAGGAATGCATGGAGGCAAAGAAGACAAAAGAGATTTCTATTCCAAAGACCTCAGACACACAGAAGGGCCCTTTGTGCTCAGAGATAAAGGCAGACATGCCCTGAGATGCTTAAAAGAAAGGGAATTGCTGACATTGTATTAGAAATAGTTCAAGATTTGGTTAAAGTACTTACCAGATGCCAACAAATTTTTATACAAAAGCCCAAGACTGTGTTGACCATATGAAAATTATGGGATGTACCAAGAGAAATGGTATACTAGAGCATCTTTCTCCTTTCAATGAGGATCCTTTATCCTGATCAACAAGACACAGTCATATCAGACAATGAACAAACCGCCTGGTTCGCATTGTCAAAGGAGTTCAACCTCTACGCTGAACATTTATTTAGAAAAGCATCAATGGTGGAAGATTGTTGAGGATTTATTAAGGAAATATGAATAATCTGCAGATGATGTATGAATAATACAACACAACTCCTAAAAGGAAGATTATAACAACTACCTTTACTAGTATTGTGTAGATCTCCTTCAGGCTACCAAAAGAGCTTGAAACGAAACAAAACACAGCGTAGGTGTGGCTACAATGTAGCTACAATGTAGCTAGCAGTGGAGCTACATAGCACCTTTCTATCTTCCTCTTCTTGCCACAGTTGATCATCTATGGGATGCAGTGAAACAGTCTAGCCTTCTCTCCCCAAGAACATCAGTGACCCTTGGGCACCCATAACTGTGGCCTGTTCACTGATTGTCCTTGGATGGACTACTTTTAGTAAGCTTGCTTAGATTGGTTTTGCACGTCATTTCCCACTCTTTCGTAAAAGCTGCTTCCTCCTCCCACTGTATTCTTACAAATAACCTGCATAGAGTAATTTAAAGCAATAAGCCACTGGAAGATGTGTGCTCCAGTGACATTTCATGCTCTTCATATAAAAGCACTGTTACCTGTAATAAGTCACTACAATGCATGGCATCAACTGTGATTGCTTTTATGACGTGACTGACCGTATTCAACCATGATTCTCCAGTCACTGTTCAGTAACCCCTATACATTTTTGTTCCAACACAGCTTGCATCACATAAGGATCGAACAAAAAATCAAGACAATCTAGGCCCATCCTGAGTACTGACTTCAAAAACTCTTGCATAAAAAACATTTAACAATGATGTTGAATGCAATATGTAGTTGTACCTTTTTCTTTTTTTATTGTTTGTTTGTTTTTGTGTCATAATGATACTTAATTTTGAACATATATAGCAGTGTTTAACACAAAGACCTATAAGTGCCAGGCAGTGTTACCCCCCTCATAGTGCATGATGCAGAAATTAAAATTCTGCCTCCTCCTTTACACAGATTTTGCATAAAGTTCCAAACAAAAGGCATATTGCAATTTAGCCATGTGTGCATGCGACTATTCAGCACTATTTGGTGTAGAAGCCAGAATACCCTAACTTACAAAGCATGCTATATAGGGAGTAGAGAGCCACAGCACAGCGGCTTTTAATGTCATGCTGCATTAATGTAGATGTAATTTAGTTGTTGTAAATTTGTCCGAGCTGTAATTGTATGAGATGCTTTACAGTGGCTTCTCAAAGCAGTCAGATTAAAGGTATCCAGTTATTATATTGCATTAGGTCATAAGGATGATATACATGTTAATGTTCAATATTTTGATGAAAAATATCAAGATTCCGAAGAACTCAAATCATGTTGTATGCAGATTGATAAATGTAAATTACGTTTAGATAAAAAGAAAAGACTACAAAAATAGATTTTCCTTGTTCAAAACAGAGATCAAAACAGCGCAACTGCCGATGGTGGATTTCCAAGAAAGAAAATGGGAAAGTCTCAGTAGAGGCTAAGGGGTATATCAGTGATATGTATGGCTGTGGCTGATAAAAACACAGTACTCTAAAGAGCGAGAGCGTGTGCCTGTGCCTTTTTTTGCATAATCAGCTGAGGACATTGTGCTTAATGAAGGTTCTTTTGCTGTAATTCAAAGAATCGGTGAATTTCATTTTCGTGTTCCTACAGGTTCCCTTCCTGAGGTTTCTTTGTATTTCATGTACTCTGGTCCTACATACTAATGAAATCATTTGCTTTGCCCTTTGTGTACATGTAGACTAATTAATTAATCAGAACTTCAACTCCACTCAATTTCTCCATGTCTCCATGTCAAGATTTCATTATTGATCTTTTTACTATTTTTAACCTAGATGAAGCTGCTAGATGCAGATTCGTCAAGGGTAAAAACATTCAAGCTGTGGACAATCAAGAGGAAGGCAGGCAGAGGCAGAGTGCATCTCCGGGTACAGCGCAGTAATTATTTTCCGTAGAAATGTAGTTTTCCCTACCCGTATGAATAGCCATGTCCGTTTGAAACTGTGAGTGTCATACTGCCCTATTCAATTAGCGTCTGTATATAGCCCTGTCGCTGTGACCACTTTTTTTAAATTTGGTATCTAATCTGTTTCTGTCGCTGTGTCCTTCGCCCCCTTTCTTTTCAATAGCCCCCACTAAGCCCACTCCTAAACCTCGCAGCAAGGCCCTCGACAGGGCTGGTCTTCTGGACAAGATCCATCTGCCTGATCAAGAGACTTCCCAGAACACTGATAGGCAGAAGAGCGCAAAACATTTTACAAAGCCAAAGAGCCAGTCCTCCAGTGTGTACAGTTGTTCAGAAGAAAGGAGTGCCCCTGAAGATGACTTCCTCTTGGAGTCAAGTAGTCCATTCACACCTGAGAACTCCCAGAGTACACCAAGACAGCCAAGTGTGATTCTGACAGAGTCTGATCATGCTCCTGAAGAGAGCAGTGACAGTGATTCCAATAGTGGTAATGGTTAAACAAATATACACCTCAATACTGCATTTTACTGGCATTCATGGAACAAGTTTTTCTTATTTCATGCGCCTAATGTAGATTTCCAGATCTTTAGGTGAAAAACTTTCAAGAAATGTCTAATTCTAGAAATGGTTCGATCACTTTCATTCAGTCCTGGTTCTCAAGGTCAGGACTGTGTATCAGGGCTACTCAAGTAAATTGTTTAGATGCCAGCAGCAATTTCATACAAACACAAATGTTTCTTTTCCTGCTATATTTTCAAGCCAAATTGTGGTGAATGTAAATGTTCAAATGAAAATATTGGTTTGTTCCCTAGTTAAATTAGTTATGATTGCAGCATAATGTTTCGTTTTTTTTGTTTTTTAATGTGTTGCTAAAGAACAATAACATGATAATATGCCGGGCAATCCGTTAATATTAGTTGTGATTATGTGGCTGATCATCAGTATGATAAAGCTGTGTATCATGATTCATGAGTGAATAACTGAGCAGTGCCAAACCAGGGCTGTTTCTCGTGTCACTTTGGTTTTCTCATATTTAAAATGATTTCAGGACAGTACTTTTATAGGAGAATACCAGCTGACTGTCTGACATTTAGATAGTTTTATTGTCAGCTTTTGGTATTTGTCTAAACTTACTCTTCTTTTACTAACAGGAGTACTTGCACCTGGAAAGACCTTCCGCAAATCCTTAAGGAAGTCTCAGACCATCCAGGAGGTTGATGAAGAGAAATGGAAGGAGTCCAGAGGAGATGCAGTCATCTTTAGCAGAGATAGTCTAGAGCCCAATGGTTCGTCTTTAATCTGTAGTCCCTCTTATTAAATCCCCATCACCTATATTATAGGGTACTAGAAGGCCAGTTCTGGTTTGATAACATTCTGCTCAAACCTATATGATTCAAATACTTTGACAATTAATGAGCAGGTTTAAGAGGTGTGTTTAAGCAGGAGAAGCACAGAACTGTGCTAAACTCTCTCTAGGACAGGAATACCCCTGACCAATAGTCACTGAATTATTTCTCCATCTCTTCAGTAAGCAGTCTCTCAGTCTCTACTTTTTTCGCTCGTCCACAGATTCTCTGATGGCCTCTGGATCTCCACGCCATTCAACCAAGTTAGGCTTGGACGAGGAGGATGAGAAGGCAAGGTTTTTTGCCGACCTTGACAAAGGAACTGAGTCTCTGCATGATGACCCCAGACTGAATCAGCAGCAAGAATCCAGAAGCTCTTCTGTCACCTCACCACAAAGGTACTTCACTCCACATAGCAGAAAATGAACAATAAGTGAACAGTGTGGTTGAAAAGCATTATGAAACATTACAGCAGGGATGTCTATGGGTGGCTGCAGGTTTTTGTTCCAAACAATCAGGAGCGTATTTCATTCCACTTGGTCTGAGTCTTCAAACAGTTAATCAGGTGTGCTCCTGCTAGTTTGGAATGAGCACTATTGTTTTTAAGGTGAAATCGCTGCAGAATATTCATGCCTTGGTTTGTGTGGGTGGATGGGTGTCTCCCAGGGAAGAAGCTGTGTTTTTGTCAAAGCAAGATCAAAGGGAAGATGGTGAAATAGCTTCTGTTAAGGACAACTCGGGTAAGAGTATTGAGATCTACTTAGTTGGTACATGCAATTCTTTTCTGAAGTGCCAATGAATCCCACCACACACCTATTGTGACTTGAAATTGGAAACCTGTGAATGATTTGATTGATTGACTTACTGATATTAAAAAAAAAAAAGTTTAATGTGTAAATAACAAGTGTCATTTGTATTCATAGTAGCATCTCCTGCTTACAGTGAAGATTTTGAGGATGAGACGAGTGAGAAAGAACTTGAAGAGAAGGTAAATACAGTCTTGAGGGTCTTCACCTTTGCATTTAGTCATTTAACTGGTGATTTCTGACAGCTTTTTTGCAAAATTGACCCACAGTGGCATGACCTTTAGATTGCTGCTTAAGTGCTCAGTTGCACCACGTAGCCCCTGCGGTCAAGGAAAACATATTTTCAATGATTTAAGAGTTCTTTTAAAACGATTCGGATGGTTTTGTGAAATGTGAGCTTGAAAAATTAGAGGCACAAAAATGACCCCTTACAAATATTCGCTATTGAATTGCTTTTAGTAGTATACTGCTGATGCAGTTATGCAGTATTTTCTGTAATTGTGCTATTATTTGATATTATGGTTATATCTGATATAGGTCATAATTATTTTGGTCCTGTCTGAGACTGTTTAACTCCTCCACACTTGTCTGAATGTTGGTGGTATTGATGCCTTCCTCCCTCTGAGGGATGTGTACACCTGATCCAAACTAGACATTGTTTACTTTGTATAACAACTGCAATCTTGTACAAATATATTAAAATAAATATACAATTTAGAATTTAAATGTGCATTGTTTTTAAGGTGTTACATTTGTTAGATATACTGCTTTAATCCTTTATTAATAAGAAGAATGCCGTCTTGGTGTTTTTCTTTGTTTCAGAAACCTGAAAGGCGGGGCATGTTGGCTAAAGGTGAGCATGTGATGTCAGTTTATGTTTGTGTGCACATGTGCATGTATGAGCACATATTTAAAAACAACCTTTTTTTTTTTTTTTAGTGTCGCTGCATGACTCTTTGAACTCCACGGATGGAGCTCTGGTGCCTGTTCGGGAAACAAATGTTCAAGAGAGAACGGAATGGCCTCATTCCAAAACGACAGAAACAGTAGGACCAAGTGCTACAGGTCTGTGTACCTATACTGACCATAGAGACGAAAATTGTGTGCAGTAAATGGTCACCTTTTGAGTTATCTGGTTTAATTGGTCCGTGTTTCTTGTTTTTCCTTCTGTATTTCTGTCGTTCTGCCCCTCTCTTTCTTGCATGCTCTGTCTTTTACTGTCATTGTCACTCTCCGTTGCTCTCTGTTATTGTCTCCAGGTCAGTCGTATGGTCAGAGCGGTGCAAGTGAAATAGAAGCACTGCAAGAGGCATACAAGCAGATCAGTCAATCAGTGGGAGACGGTGAGGAGGTGAAACTTCAAGAGCCCAGCAGGAGTCCAGCATCTCCTGCCACTCCAGAGTGCTCCAAAGGAACCTTCAGAAATGTCTCCACCGCAGAGTCGGGTCAGTCTGTAAACTCTCTCAGTAAGCATAGCCTTATCCATCCATGGACATATTTTACTTCTTCTAAATACTTTGAATGCCTATGATTTGGAAGAGTTGTTGAGGTTTGTAGTTGGATCCCTTATCAAATCTTGTTTGCGCGTTGAAGATTTACCCACTGCGGAAGAGCTGATGCAGGCTATTGGACCAGATTCTGGATTCACATATGACTTGCCTCTGAGGTGAGCTTCTCAGCACACTTCATAAAAATAAAATTTGATGTTTAATGTCATCGATTGTTTAGAGTGAAGATATCGCATCTGTATTTCTTATGTAGTAAAGCAGAGATAGATGCGAATGCCGAAGTGACGGATGGGACCCCTATGAGAACTAAAGCTGAAGACTCTGTTGGTGAGCTCAGAGGGGCCGTTAGGGAAAGTCCTTCAATAATGGAGCCACAACCCACATCACCACATACCAGATACAGGAGCATTGCTGAGGAGGTGAAAAAACTCATGCAAGAACAAGAAGATTCTCAGACACGCCCCAGTGTCTCTAGTGCCAGCAAGAGGCAGCAGGTGAGGCAGGACTACAGTTCTCCATTATTTGTAATTAAGAACATAGTTTAATGAGTGTTTTGTCTATTAGTCCTTTTTTAGAGCCAACCATCATGAAAAGAGATAATGAATAGGTCAAGGCTGATGCTCAAAGTAAAGAAAATTATAACTTTTATCCTTCATCTGCTCTTGCCTTCATTTGACTGGGGTAATGATAATTATTGGTGTGATATTAACCTTTCTTCTAGGCTCCTGGCAAATCCAACACCACAACACGTAGTTCATCTGGTTGTAGAAAAGCCCCAGTGCCAACAGGGAGGACCAAGAAAGCTGAGATTAAGCCATTAGCAAAGGCTTCCGCACCCAGTAGGACTGCCAACATCGCAAAACCTCCATCTCCACTGGCTCAGAAAAAGAGTCAGGTCACAAACAAGGCATCTGCACTAAGCCTCACACATACTATCAAAGGTATAAAACCTATGCTTTACAGCAGAGGAATAATATTTGTATAATGCTGTAGGGTAAAATATCTTGCTACTTATCGCTTATAAAGATGATTTTTTGGTCAATACTGAGTACTTGAATGCTTAAATACATATAAGCAATGTTTTTGTGTTACGACCACCTTTTCTAATCCAATAATGATACTGAAACCTCAAACTTGGACAAATACAGATATCTAGTCAATATTTTTCACATTAAAATGTGTTTTTCACATACTGTTTTAAGGTCCAGATTCTAATGTGAGAGTGAGCAGTGAGGCACTAATTGCCTCGGTCCAGTCCTTCACTGCCTTTTTACAGCATCAAATGAACAGTCTGAGCACTGTCGGTCCTGACCATACAGACAGCAATCCACATCAAGCCACAGAAAGCAGAGTGAGTAACCAGATGCTTCACTACTGGCTGTAGAATGAAAGTTTCTTTCCTTTTTTGATCCAGAGGTTTTTTTGTGTACACTTCTCTTCTCTCTGTGGTATTTCTATGATAGAGTGATAAAGGAAATATGAGAAAGGAAGTACCTGTCATTAATCAGGACCTGCCCTCAGAGCACTCTTCCCTGGAGCGACAGCATTTGCAGCTGGCTCAGAAAGAAAGACAGCTCCTTCTCAGAGAAGAGCAGCTACAGCAAGAGCACAGCAAGGAAATTAATGTTCTTAGACAAGAGAACTACATGTTGCAAAGCAAGGTTAGTGCTAAAAGCTGCTCATGCTTCATTACAAGCGTTCAGTTGGACTCACTTGTACTAAAGTTGTCAGTGAATAACAATGTTTTAAGCTATTTTATGCTTACAGATAATACAACTATTAACTGGTGCTTTGGTGTTGTTTTGCAGCCTTCAGTTTCATGTTCATCAAAGTGTATTGGTCGGTATGAAGAATAGATTTTGTTTAAATAATGTTTAGGGTGGGAAAATGCAAACAGTAGTATATACCAGACTCTTAGAGCTAGTTTGCTAGACCAAGACCAAGGCATTTGGTTACTCACTTTTGGCACTTTCGGACTATGTTTAATACAGGTCTGTCTGGTAATGTTAGTGGGGGAATCTATGCTGAATTCAGTCACTGATATGTAAATAAAGTAATTCAGAATGCATTATTTAGAGCTGTCACCTGTCGTGCTCATGAACATGTCATCCTGTAAAATTCAGCCCCAGTCCAAATCTAACACACATACAACCCCTGGCAAAAAGTATGGAATCACCCCTCTCAGAAGATGTTCATTCAAATGTTTAATTGTGTAGAAAAAAA
>JBBJLR010138699.1:0-16571 GCA_037577145.1 Brachypetersius gabonensis | reverse complement strand
ATATACAAGTTTCACCTTTTGAATGGAATTACTGAAATAAATCAACTTTGTCATGATATTCTAATTTTATGACCAGCTCCCAGAACACTTTGTCATTTTAAACTCAGTTTAATGCTTTACCCTTAAAGAAAATGTAAATGTAAACCAATATTCGCCTCTTTTAAAGGTAAACCCATGCCCCCTCCCTTTTAATTTAAATTCCCCGCCGAGAATAAAACCTGATCTACTGGGGTTAAAAATACAAATGAGGGCTCATTGGAAAGGTCTCCTGGAGATCTACTGAATTGTGGAGTTTGAAGTGGCTGAGTGCTTTATTGCTACAGCAAAGCAAAAAGGGTGGAGGATATTTGCAGTTTCTGTGTTGTTGTGTGTTGTCTGCATAAAACTATGAGTATGGTTCTCAAAAAAATCAGCGTGTGGCAGAATCCGCAACTCCTGATCTGCGAGTAAAACTGTGGGATTACTGTATTACAAAGTGTAGACTGACACCAAACTTAAAGAATATTTGTATGTCTTTAGAATGATCTTAATGTTATTAAAAGAAATAATTAAAATGCTATATTGTTACAGATACCTGATTGTGCGAACTGCCTAAATCATCACGCACACCTTATACCATGTAAAGTTGTTTAGTGATCTCTAATAAACTTGTTCATGTTGCTTCTGACACTGTATGTTACAGCCTCATCTATAAACCTGGACAGAAGTATGAACAACATTCAGACTTTAACATGGCTGTTTTTTTTTTTGTTATTGCATGACTATTCCTGTAAATCTGTTCAAACATTGTGTTTGCTAGAAGAGGAAGAGGATGAAGAGGAATACAGTATCAGATCACAGAAAATCTGAATGGTGTGTATGTGATTGTGTGTGTTTTTGCTGTAGCTGGAAACAGATGCCACAAGGCACCTGACCCTTACAGACTTCTCCAGCACTGTCTCACCGTACCGACTCCCTGTGATCAACAACTTTGTAACCCCTGTGCCTCCACTGACCAAGAGAAAGGAAAAAGGGCCGAAAGCAAATGGGACACTTCGGGGTCGAAGGCTACGACCCACCACCGCTCCAAGTGCTGCAGACACTCAGGTCAGTGTCACTGTCAGCAGCAGATGGTCCTGAAGACTTTCAGAGCCAGAAAGAGGTGAAGCTGGCCTGGAGGACTACAGTACTTCAGAGTATTTTCAGAGTAATATACATGATTAAGGCTGGCTAATAGTGATTTGGTGTTTTAGGGAAACAGAAATAATGATGTAATGAAATAATGTAATAATAAGTCCTATAACAACACGGCAATAACCATTGAGTAAACCTGGTTAACATCAGGCAGTTTAAGGTTACAACTGCCTATAAGCCTTTTTGTTTAGGGGATAGCAACATTTGAATAAAGCTTCACAGGAAGTCCCCCAGTAAGTATTTATGTTCAGAAAGGTTAACATTAATTTGATCAAATACAAAAATCCTTAGTTTAACCTTTAATCTATTTTCTAGACTTTAGTGACTGTTCAAAGATTTAAACATTTAAGACATAAAGTAAAACCATATACTATGTTTTTATTGAAACACCTTCATTTCAAGTTTATAGCACATAAGAGGGCTATTCACATTTTGATAGAGGCCTAGGAGCTTCTGACTGTTTAAACAGTCAAATACATTTTACAATAAGGTTTTCACTCTAGAATAATTAAAACACACTTTCTGTTTACATTTTGGTTTCTGTTTTCAAATCCTTACACCCAACATCATCTGCACCGTTCCATAGGAAGGCACCATTCAGCGGACGTCTGCTCAGAGTGGCGTCTCTGTGAAGATGGTTTATTTTGGAAAAAGCGTTCATCTATCCCATGACCTAATGGGCTTCACTGATGAAGTGAAAGTCTTCCAACAGCACTGTGGGGGAGAGAATCTCTGTGTTTACAAAGGAAAACTCAAAGAAGGAGGTCAGTCTGCAGGGCATGCCAACAAAGTCGCCCTGTTTTAGTACCATACCAGTAAAAAGTCTGGACACAGCTAATAGAGTATATCTTATTCATAGTCTATTTTGTTCTAAAGGCTTATGCTAAAATGCTTGAAACTTGATCTTAAGACACATTCAAAGTATGTGAATGTAATATTCTTCAGACATGCTCCGTAAACAAGTAACTTTCTCAGCCAGCTACTCAGATGTGTAACCATTTATGTATTATCTTACCTATATGTCCACACGTGTACAGGTATTTTTGAAAACAGCTTTTTCTATGCGTTCTTTATAGCCCCAAATATGTAACCAATTTTTGCAGAATTGACAAAGATTTTTTGTCCTGCAGTTTTGTCCAATCATGATATTTCTCCCTTATGCGTGTAAAGCCCTGAAGTACTATTAGAATTGTACTACTTTAGTGCTGCATGCTGGGACGCCATGCACAATACAGAGATCTCATTAGGTATCAATGTTACAGCAAATTACAAGGCAAACCAAGACCTAAACAATTTGCATAGAGCAAGATGGAAACCTGTTGATGCTGAATGAAGGACACTAGATGCTGAGTTTAGACTAGCTCAGATTCAGACAGCACTGCTGGATGCTGAGAGCACTTGACATTTGATTGTACAAAAACAGTGCAAACTTTGCATCATTTAAATGTGACAAGTAGTTGAGCATGAATAGAACGAGTTACATCAACACAATTCTTGCCAAAAGAATAGCAGCTGCAGTCATGTAACATATTTCTCTTTATGCAACCACTTGATTCAGCCAATCATTGTTTTCATTTTATCACCAAGTACTTTAATTGCATAAGTAAAATTTCTTCGAAAAATTTGCATTTTTTTCCCCAAACTTTAAATCTTAGATCAAAAAATGATGGTTAATGGAGTGTATGTCTGTATTTTTGTACCCTATGACAGAGACGTTCCAGTTTGTCTCTCGACGCCATCGGGGGTTCCCCTTCAGCTTGACTTTCTTCCTGAACGGGCTGCAAGTGGAGCGTCTCAGTTCATGCTGTGAGTTTAAACACAGGAAAGGTTCGCGTCTTGGTGGACGCAATGGTCACTTTGGGTTCGTTGGAGTGGAGGCAGCAACACCTTGCTACAGGTCAGAATAACACAGTGCATTAAGATCATATAAAACCTTTTCTCCATTAAATAAACGTCACTTGCCCCTTGATTATACCTTTGAGGGCAAGTTAGGACATAATCTAATGCCTGCTGGTCACTTTCTTCAATGTCTTACTTCTTGAAGAGTTCACTTCCAACCCTGATTGAATAGGTGTTATACTGGTCATTAATCCACATCATTAGTTGCATTTGGTGTGTTTGGATCATTTAAATGTGACAAGTAGTTGCGCATAAATAGAATGAGTTACATCAACACAGTACTTGCCAAAACAAGTAAACTCAAAGGATATAAGGATAAACTCATTATGCCAACAGAAATTCTATATTTATTCAGAATGCAATGTGTTTTTCCAAAGAAAAGCGTATGCTTTCAGCCAGATAAACTATTGTAAGGCATCCAGATATCCATATAGCTAACTTACTTTACCCATAGCTTGGGTTCCCCATTATCAGATGAGTAGAGGAAAAAAATAAAGAGAACTTAGAACTGTAGTTTTTCAAAAGTGCCTTCAACCATCAAAATATATTTCTAACTCAGAATTTCTAACCCCGTGCTTCCCAAAGTGGCGGCTGCAGCTTTTTGTTGGGACATGAAGGTACTGCAGTTGGTCCAATAGAGGTCATATTAAAAACTTGTAATTATGTATGATTAAATATTATCATAACAAGTAATCAGAACTTACACAACAAAGCCATGGTATTTAAATTAAATGTTATTTTTCATGTATTTATTTACCTTCATTTATGTGCTCTATTTTTTATCTGGTATGTATTTGTGTCTTGTCTGTGGGTAAATATAATGGATAGAATAGGACTCATGGAGCAGTTCAAATGGAGCAGTGGCTCAGAGTGACTCAGAGTTCAACTGGATCAGGTGGCAGAAGGAAAGTTGTTGGTAGAGAATCAACTTCATCAAGTGAATAATCAAAAATCAGGTGCTGGTGTAGCTGCAGGTTTTTGGTTCAAACAAATAGAAGCACACGCCTCAGTCTTCAAACACGTGGTCAGGTGAGCTTCGGCCTTTTTGGACTGAAAATCTGCAGCAACGCTAGCCTTGGTGCATAAGATTGAATCTGAATCTGAAATGAATCTGTGAAAAAAGACTTTGAGAGGTACTGAAGTGAATAACCACCACCATGTGATTTTTAATCCCGTATATGGAGATAAACTGTGGATGGTCTCACAGAGTTTTCAGTTGATTCAACGTTCAAAATATATTCCCTTTTTTTCTTTTTGATGATATCAGGTTGGGTGCTGTTTTGTGAAGAAGTATTTTTTTCTTGGCCAGACTCAACAAGCCAGGATGTGGGCTTAACCACTCACTATTTGCACTTAATTCCTTAGATGTGTTTCTTTAGGTATGGTGTGTATAATATATATGAGCAGGTTACTAATTAACTTTAACAGTTAATTGTTTTGTTTATGAAATTTTGAAGAAAAAAAAAAAGAAAAATACTGCATGTTCAGAGTTATTGGTTTGTGGTGGGACGCAGAAGATTTTCAGTTTACAAACTTGTTCTAGAGACTTCTAGAGAGTTAATACGTTTACAGCATTTGTTAATAGATGTGGTTGCTTTTTCATTTTCCAAAGCATGTCCCTTAAATGCTTATTAAAAAACCTCCTCTGCTTTCTTTATATAATATCCACTGCAAAATATATTTTAATATGATTGCTTATTTATTGCTAATGTTTTTGTTTTGAAAGTTTTTATTATTGTTGTAGCTTGTACATGAACTAACATTGTACATGTTACTTTCCTAAGGTACCTCTTTGTCTCAAATTCACCTCAACCTGCTCTAAAATAAGGTTAATTCAGACTGAAATCATCAGACTTGTGTAACGCTTCATTTAAACTGGCTTTATTTCTACATTGCCATTTCTTCAAAACAATTGATTCAGTAAGAAACATTATTCACACACACAAGTCGGATCAAACAAAAAATTAAGCGTCTTGAAATTTGCTCAGTATATGCCAAAATTTGTACAATATGTACATATCTCAGATATATTCCAGATGGTACATGAACGTATTTCCAGTGTATTATGTTGAACACATCCAGCAAATTAAGACTTTTCTGTTTTATCTTATTGCCAACCAACCATTTATGGATGTGAAAAATAGGACCCATTAATTTCTCTGTAATTTTAGGCAACAATTTACTACATGTTGTATCATTCTGCAGATGCATTATTGCCATGGGATTGGACAAAAAACCCACTCCACCAAAGAGAGTGAAAGAGGATCCACTCCCTTCAACATCTCTAGAGGAAGGAGTGGAGGAGGAGGACAAGCCTGACCCCATCCAATCGCTGGAGACACAGACAAATGCAAAAGAAGACGCCACACAGGACGAAAACAAACCCAAAAATGGTACAAACGGTTTGAGTTCTATAATTCAATAATTATTATACTGAATTGACATGACCTTGTCTTCACTGTCATTTTTAATTTGCATTTGCAGTTCTCCCTTGTTTTCCTTCTGAGTCTTGGTTCCTCTCAGGATTTCTTGCTCTTATTTCTTGCTCTTTCTTACTCTTAGAGAGTCCTTCCTAACATGTATCTTCCTATGGTGACACTTCCACAGGGGGCTGGAAAATGACCGTTGGGAAAAAAAACACTGCATTGAACTGTATTGAAAAAAGACTGAACTGTACTGAAATATGTTTATAGATTATGGTTAGAATATGTTTACTATATCATCTCTAGACTACGAGGAAGATTTTGAAGCTGATGATGAAGGCCCTGTTGAAGATGGAGCGGAGGAGAGGAATGAAACGCCTTCCCTGACCAGAGAGGAAGAGGAGGAAACTGGAAATAAGAATGAGAACAAAAATGAAGTGACAGAACAGAGCCAAGACTCAGACAGCGAAGCTGAAGATTCAGACAAAAATAGTTAGTGTTTCTCTATTCTGTAACACTGTTCAACTCCTTAAAGTCACAGCTATTGCCAGCAGTAACGAAAGTGCATTTCTCATTTGTACTTCAATTAAACAGATTCTACACTAGCAATTCAAACCACGTTTGTTTTATTTTACTTTTTGACATTTATTGACATCAAAAGGTTTAGCAAAAAATGTAATTACCAGTCCAAAAGTAAATGTAACATAAATAGAATTTCTTGTAGAACAAAGTGTGTAATAAATCATGATGTACAATACAAAATGAGAGTCAATACTGAGAGTCAAACAAAAGTAATATAAAGCAGTGATATTAATGTAACAAAAAAGTAACTATAATTAACTAAGAAATTATCTTTAATAGTCCCATCTAATGACATAACCCCTACACTAATCATGATAATTAAATGCAACTGTAATATATAAAACATTAATAGTAGAAATGTTTGTTTTTGGTTTACACCAATATGTATCTTTTCTGATTACTATTTACCCATTTCCTTTTTCTCCTCAGAGATCAAAAGGTCATCATCCATCTCATCTGGTCTGTCGAGCAGCTCCTCCAGCAGTGAGGAAGACCAGAATGATGGTGGTCCAGAGCCAGGCGATGGAGAGAATATCCCAGAAGAGAATTTGGAACCTGAACGATGTGATTCTGTATTAACCTCAGAAAAAGACACCAAAATGGAAGAGACAGAAGCAATGGACACCAGCTCTGTGTCCCTGCCTCAGCAAACAGAGGAGGAATCTCAAACCCAGGATGGCTTTATTGAAAAGAGTGAGGTGGAGATATCTGAAGACACAGAGCGGGATGATGGTGAGGGTGAGAAACTTGGAAATGGGGCAGCTGAAGACCAAGCCAAAGATCAAGAAAATGTGGTAGAACCAGAGAAAGGTGAGGATCTGAGCACATCTTAACTGTGTGCAACCTGTGGTTGGACCTTTTATTCACCTTCGCTGGCTTTTACCATTAGAACTGGAGGGTCTATTGTTTGATACTATTTTAAGCACTTAGAACAATACCATTCCTGTTAACTCTTTCATAGATGTGACTTAATCATACAACTTTAAGCAGTAGATTGATAAGGGAAGGAAATGGTCCACACTGACTAGTTCAATACCTCTAGTTTCACCTCTAGAGTCAATGAACTGAGAAGCAGATATGCTCAAACAAATCTTGCCTGGGAGAGTTAATCCTATAGAGGAAAAGGATGGTCTTAAAATAGCAAGTAATTACTAACCTGTTAGGACATGACATAATCAACCGGAACAGTTTTGTATATCAGGCTGTACAATAATTAAAAGTTGAAGCATTGACTGTGTACCCAGTTCTAAGATGAAAAAGCCATTTTGATGCTGTGTAATCTGGCTGAAAACTATATTTCTGTTTGGCTCTTTATGTTTTTTGTGTTTTGCATGTTTAACTGTGTGTTTATGTTTTGCCACCAGTACTGTGTGTACTATGTGCTGTGTGCTCTCTTTTATGTTCTGTGAGTTTGTTGTGTGATCCTTAATTATGATTTGAATAATTGTGATGTGATCATACTCAATTAAGATGATGATTATATATTTCTAATAAGGGTGCACGATCAGAGTTGATCACATGTTGAAATGTAATGATATAAATAACAGGTAAGTTCTACTACTACTTCTGTACCAAAATAATTTTATTTAAGTCTAATTTTGCCAAAGCAATTTGATTATTTAAAAATATCAATTTAGTCCATTATAGGGCAAATAATGTTACTGATATTGTAACTTGGCCTGAAAGTAAGTACTGGAAATGTGCAAATGTGTTTCATGTGTTCACACACTGTTAGTGTTTTAAAAAAAGGCTAATATAAATTGAACCTATTTGGTCGTAAAGAAATTTTCCATAGCTGATGATTGGTGAATCCCTGATTTCTACATTAATCATCATCAACCAGCTTTTTGTAAAGGTAATATACTGTAATCCTTTGCTGAGGTTTTACATGTGGGAGTAAATGAGCAATTAAAGTTTTGGGCCACTGAAACTTTTTAGTCCTGTTTTCCTCTTCATTCATGTTGGCACAAACAACAGCACTCAAGGTGGCAGTTACTTAATTTTGAAATTTGTAATGATTCATTTCTTTAATACAATCCTCACATTTAGGTCCTTTAGCATTTCTGTCTTTTACACTTTGGCATTTATGTTTGTTGGATAATTGTCCAGTGAAGAATCTTGTGTTGGATTATTGTGGTTCTTGCATGGTGTGAGTTTAATCAAATATTGTTTATTAATAAATATTTCCAAGGCCTACATTTTGTGTTGCATGGTTACTTTTTTCATTTTTATCTTGCTTTTATCTAGTGTTTTGCTCTCTTGTGCAATCCACTGTGCTTTACTGAATATATAAATTTTTTCCATCTAAAGTCACTGACTGCATGTATTTGTTGAATGAAAGCTGAAATTGTACTAATCCAGTCATATTAACTATGTGCATTGCATGCTTCACATTCCTGTTTCCTTCTCCATGCCTAACCCAAGCCAAGTCTGTGCAGGAGAAGGTGGCAGAGGCCATTTTGAACATGGCTGAATGCAGTTCTGAGCCAGAACTTAGCGATACCACCACAGAGGAAGATGAAGTAGCATCCGTTAAGACCATGCAGGACAGCCCAGGTATTACTGTCTGTCAGGATACACACAATGATGCAAACACAGCAAAAGTGATATAAAAAATATATAACATGTCTTTATTATTACCTGCAGTAGCTATAACTTATAAAGTTTAAAATGCTGTTGGTTATAGGAGCAGTACCAGAAAGTGATGCAGCACAGCAGCTAGCTGGTAACCAAGATAATATTTCTAAAGAAAATGTAGCTGGAGAAGAAGATATCGATACACAGAAACCTTCAGAGGAGTTAGAAGGAGAACCATGTAAAACACCACAGTCTGAGTCAAAAACACAGGAAGAGGAAAACAATAAAGAGGCTAGCAAGGACACTGGCATAAGGCAAGAAGACGAGAAGGAAGAGGAACAAAAGGACTCAGCTATAGCCGGAGAAGTTGAAACAGAGGATATATCTGCTAAGATAGGTGTCAATGAACAGGTGGAGGAAGAGGAAGTTGCAAAAGAGGAGGATAAGGCAAGTATAGAACCTGAAGTGGAGGAAAAACCTGACAATTATGAGACAGCAGAAGCAATGGATTCCCTGGCGCAAGAAGCAGAGAAAGAGGCTGAACGTGAAAATACAACAAATGCAAAAGAAAATCTAGGGGAGGAACCAGAAACAGGAAAAGAGCTTGCGTCAAGGGGGGGAATGACGGAGCTTCAGTCTGAGGATCCTGGAGAAACAGCTGTAGTTGACACTGAGACTGTAGAAGATGTTGATTATAATACAAGTCAGTATGCTGAGACAGTGAGTGAGGAACAAACTGAGAAAGACACAGTGAATGCAGAAAATGGAGGTGAAAAAATTAGAGAAGAAGCATCTCCTGAGGAGAAGGTCAAAGAAGAGGATATCAAGGAAGAGGTCAGCACAGATGAAAGAGAAACAGATGGTCAGTTGTATGGAGAAGAAAGAAATAACGCTGATGAACTGAGAACTGAGGTTACAGAAGACATAGCGGAGGCTGAAGAAGACAATATGGCAGAAGAAGAAGAGATCTCTGGTGAAGTTGAAACAGGTGAGAACAATTTGGAGGTTTCTGAGGGAGAAAACAAATCTGAAGAGATACAAGATGATGGTAAAACTGACACCCACAGCAAAGACCCCAATGAAGATAAACCTGAGGAAGAATTAAAAGAAAATGATTCAGTACAGGAGGATGAAACTGAAAAAACTGAGAAAGATAGTGGTGCAGATAAAGCAGAGGAAGATGATGGACAGACAGAATTGGCAGAAGAGAAAGATGTTGATGCAGAAGAAAGTGTAGATAAAGCAGAAGATGATGGCGGACAGATACAAACTGCAGAAGAGAAAGATGCTGAAGCAGAAGAAAGTGTAGATAAAGCAGAGGAAGATAGCGGACTGATAGAAACTGCAGAAGAAAGTGTAGATAAAGCAGAAGATAATGATGGACAGACAGAATTGGCAGAAGAGAAAGATGCTGAAGCAGAAGAAAGTGTAGATAAAGCAGAAGAAGATGATGGACAGACAGAATTGGCAGAAGAGAAAGATGCTGAAGCAGAAGAAAGTGTAGAAAAAGCAGAAGAAGATGACAAACAGAGAGAAACTGCAGAAGAAAAAAATATTGAAGCAGAAGATGAAAGCAAATCAGACAATGATAACAAGCCTGACAAACAAGTGGAGGAAAATGAATCAGTAAAAGAAGACGAAGCTGAAGATGCAGGGCAGCCAGAGAAAGAAACTGAATCTGTAGACCAAGTTGAAGAGGTAGCAGATGAGAACAATCAAAATGATGAAGCAGAGAAACATGATGGTGGAGGAAATGAGCCAGAAGTGAAAGAAGGACTGGAGGAAACAGATGAAGGCCAGGCTCCTCAAACTGAAGAAGTAGAACTTGGAAAAGATGAAAAGAACACAGAGGAAGGAAATGAAGATGAAGAGATAATCAAAGAAGAGAAGACTTTGGATAGTGCAAACCCAGAGAGTGCAGATGAAGAAATTCCAGCAAGTGGAAGTAATTTAGAGGTTAGTGAAACAGAAAACAAACCAGAGAAGACAGACGCTGAAGACAAACTAGAAAAACCTGAGCATGAAGCAAGAGAAACAGAATCAACAGCAGAAAAAGATTCTGAACAAGAAGGTCAATGCAAGTCTGGCAATGACAATAAACTCGTAGAAGAAATAAAGGACAATGACTCAGTAAAGGAGAATGCACTTGTAATACCAGATGACAAAGAAGTAGTTGATGAAGATATGGATGTCAAAAAAGGTGGAGAGGAGAATACAGAAGATGGCACAGCTGAGGTCGGGAAACAAAAAGGAGCAGAAGATGAAAAGATGGCCCCAGAAGAAGACAATGCTCAGAAAGAAGACTCAGAATGTAATGTCAATGATGGTCAGCAAGAGGCCACAACTGGTGCTGATGGAGAGATTGAAAAGGAAGATGAAACAGCTAAGTCAGATGAAGATGAAAAAACTTTTGAGGAAGCAAAAGAAGAGATTGACCAAACAGAAACAGAGCAAGGGGCCACCAAAGAAGACGGTACAAAGGATGTGCAGGAAGATGGTGACAAAGAGAAAGAAGAAGTGGAAAAAGTTGAAACAGTTTCACCAAAAGCTAGTAACAACATTGATGTTCAGGCTAAGGTCCCTTCACATGCCATAGCTATTGTAGAAGAGCCAGGAGACTCAGAGGGAAAGGGTACTGACACAGTCATTGAAAACAAGGCTAAAGATGCTAACATAGCAGGAGATGACAATCAAAAATGTCACGCCATTGAAGACACCAGTGCAAGTGGAGAAGGCAGCATTTCCTCTCCTTCGCCTTCAGAGGAATCGCAGCCTGCAGAGAAAGTGATGGCTATCAAGAGAGAGGAGAGAGAGTCAACATTTAGTGAAGAGACAGAGCTTCTTGTAACACCTCCTACAGATCAGGGGGATCTTGTGAGTAACTGGGTGAACATCCACCGAAATTCAAGGTATTTTGAGACATTTGTTGAGCCGTTGGATGACATGAAAAGCCTCACTTCACATGAGGATGAAGGGAGGTTGAACGGTGAGGCTGTAGATGAGGTAGAAGGGATCATGCAAGACACCAAAGATTCTGAGTCTGTAGGTGTAGATAAGACATCTGAGACTGCCATAAATGAGCAAGTTGACAATCCTTTGAAGAGCAACCTCCAAGAGGACTTGGAGGAAACTCCTGTGGAAAGTTTCAGAATGGAGACTGAAGTTCTGGAGTCAGATGCTAGAAGCAATCAGTCTAAAGATACCACACCCGGGTCTGCTAAAAATGAATCGGAGGACAGGGGGGATACTGAAGTAAAAGACCTGGCATCCACTTCAGAGACACAGTTTACAGCTGCTGGCCTTCAAGAGGTAACTGTAGATAATGTCATTAGCTTATTAGAAAAGCCAGCCATGACGTCTGAGATTAGCCAAGAAAGCTAACAGATAATTCAGACAGATAAACACACCCAACAGTTTAAACAGTCGGTATCCTGAGTGTGTTGCAGTTACAGTAATTAAGACCTCACAACCAGCATGGAGATAAACTAGAAGTATATAATGGGTAGGGGCCTCTTAAATGTATTACCATCCAAATGTCTTCTTCAAGGCTGTACATTGAGACAAGACTAGGATAAGATAGTGATCAGACAGAGGCTTAGTAAAGATACATTTATCGCCTAGAGAGCCATATTAGTGGGAGGTCATTTCAGTTTTTATGACTCCTTTAATGAAGCAGTACTTAGCCTGTGCTAACTACTGCCGTTAGCCAGCAATGTTTTGGTCCACTAGCAGAGTAAATTGCAGTCTCAGCGGGGTGGCAATCAGCAGCCTGCGGAAAGCAGATACCCATAGAAGTGTTCGGCACAAATAATTCAATTATTCATGTTGTGTAGCCCTCCTGCCACTCAGCCACACACCAACATACTTCATAGGCCTCTTCAGCCACTGTTGTCTTCTTCCAAACACACACACAAAGAGCCTTCTTCAAAGAAAACTTCAATGTCTGCACTTTTCTCTTTGATCTTTTTGTCGGCTTAGTGTTCCTGATAAGAAATCAAAGATTTTGTAAATAAAGGTTGCACTGAAACATGGGGATGATTTGAATTAATATAATGTAGTTTTACAAACGACATGGTGGAGACAGAGATTGCGACCTGCACTAACACTACTTTAAATGTGTTTAATTTAAGCTGTCCTATACTGTCACTTTTTTCCAGTGTTGTCTCATACTCAGTGGTTATGATTTCAAAACAAGTATGACAGACTGAAGAACTGAAAAAACCATCATTCTACTGTAGTTACGATTAGATTATTGCCAAGCTGTTCACTTATAAACTTTTGCTGCTCCCCTGTTGTGATCCTTCATTTGCCTTTATTTTATTACTGGTCTAAAACAGAGTGACTGAAAATAAAGTACTTACTAAATGCACATTTTGTATTCAATGATCCTCTGTATTTAGTTTAAAATTAAAATGTTCACCATGTTTTTTTTTTATTAACTTTTTATTATTTTTTTTATACACTGTAAAACATATAATGATGAAACTACAAAAAATGTTGCACTTTGTTATTTGGGGGAAAAAAAGGGAAAATGCAACTGAACCACAGATATTTGCATCAAATCGCATCAAAACACCCACACAACACACTGGAACAGAATATAAATGCAAAGCAATATAAGTATTTAGGAAGGCTGCAGTGACAACTGACAATGTAAGTGCGCTTAGCCTGCGGCAAGTGTGTGCTCAGCTGTGAACAAGCTGAGCAGATCATGCATGTTTGAGTGTCTGAGTGTGATATAGAGAGTGAGAACAAAAGAGGAGAAAGTGTATGTGAGACGTGTGTCAGAGACAATTTAAATGATTTCAACAGCCATTACATACTTTATAACACTAAGTTCTTCATAATTAAACACCCGCCTTATACCCACATTATGCCACTCAGAATATAATTGCAGAAGACATGTTCAATAGAACATTACACATGTAAACAATTCAGTTTAATATCAGACTTAAAATACATTGTAACACTTTGCCTTAACTATACACTTGCTGTCTGTTTTTTCCAAAGAAATTGCAATTATTTTTTTAATACTTTCTGTTGAGAGCTGGTTGCGTTTTCCTCCTGATTTAAGAAATGCCAGTTCCAAATTCAGACTCATGAGTCCATAAACCTGTCCTCCACATCTTAGATGTCCAGTTTCTGTGTTCATGTTCAATTCTGTTTTAGTCTTCTTGATCTGCTACCCATCCTTTCAGACTCATAGCACTGAATTTTTTTTTCCGAAACAAGTGGAGCTTGATGTTCCCCTCGCTCTCGAAAATGAAAGCTAAGTTCAGTTTATCTAATAGGGAACATTGTGGTGGTCTACCTGGTTAAAAAAATAAAATAAAATTAAAGTTTGGAAAAATAAAAAGTGATGATTTTTATATTATATTTAGTTGTCGAGGGTCTTGTGTAATAGCCTGTTAAATTTATGTTTTCTGCTTTTTTTCCTTGATGCTGAAAAATTTACTCAATAAATCGGCATTTTGTTTGGAAATTAAATAAAGGAAAAGGCTGGTGGATTCTGCAAAATTCTGCACTGTACTGTAGAGACAGAGAGAGACACAGAGAGAGAGAGAGAGAGAGAGAGAGAGAGAGAGAGAGAGAGAGAGAGAGTGTGTGTGTGTGTGTGTTTGTGTCTGAAAGTTTCCTCAAGGTGTGGGTGGCGTTAGCTGCTGTCCTCAAAGCTGGCGTTGCTGCTGGAGTGGAACCTCATGGTGCTCATGGGATCTGATACGTATCCTACAGCAACAGCAGGAAACACACTGTCAGCCGTGCTCAGAAGAAACACGTCAAACACAAAACAACTGCTTACCAACACAACCTTAAAAACAAAACACACTGATTCCTCTGAAACCCAGCACTCCTCACTGCCTAGCTACAGCATGACACAGTGTGTTATCTTTCTGCCTCAGGAAGCAGCCTGTATGATTCTGATCCTTATAAAGGACTTTGCTAAATCAAATGTGTTTAGTTTTGCACTGAAGTTACGAGGCTAATGTAACTGACAAGCAATGGAAGCTTACAGCCCCCAATGAGCAAAACACCACAATGACTAAATCATCCCCTGTTTCTCAAAACCATTGTAATGATCTAGGCCACGGTTTACAAAGGCGTGTATCCAATTGTTTTCTTTATTTTTCTCTTGCATTTTACATATGTCAGTTACCATGGCTGAATAGGCATATCTGTAAATCCATTTGTTGTGACATTCATTAAAACCAATCTGTTTTTGCAGCTTAGTTTGTATTCATGGACTAGAGTGAATGGTCCACACTAAGAAGAATTCAGTTTTCCATTATATGGGCTGTTTAAGCTATATGATAAAATATGTCAGAGACAGTAAGAAACCACAACTAGGTCTGTTTGAGATTGTGAAACAATTTGAGTCTGTTTGAGGCAAGCATGTCAATAAAGCATGCAGTTTATATGATGCCAATTGGTGGAGTATACATTTCCATTATGTGATTTTCTAACAAGGTCCTGTGAAGCTCCAGGAGCTGGCAGTGAGAAATGTTGCTATGTAACTTACCCTCAGTACATTTGTTCAAAGAGCAGTGATTCTTGCTATTTTTATTAGCCACCCAATGACAGGGTCAATTCAATTACAACCAATGGGACAACAATAAATGTCTTTAAACCCTCTTGGGTGTCATTAGGCAAAGATGATAAGAATCCCCTTTCAAAGTGGGATGCTCTACCACAGTGATTCATTCTAAAGGGAACTAATTAAAGAAGACAAACCGTTTCTGTCAATCGGAGGGAACTGCATGTTCCTCCTCAGCTCATCTAGAGACAAGCCCTGAGATAAACGCCGGCTAGAGCTGCAAGAGAGAACAAACAATGGCTTTAAACATCAGTCACAAGATTGGATAGGGCAAGAGGTCCTGCTGTTCATTTTTACTGTCCACACTTAAGAATAATCTACTGTCCATGTGTGAAAATAATCTACTGTCCACATTTATGAATAATCTACTGCCCACTTTTGAAATGAATTTATTGTCCACATTTATGAATGATCTTCTTTCCAACTTTGTAAATAATCTACTATCCACATTTAGATAATATTCTGGGCTCATATAAGAATAGTGAAGACATCAAAACCATTAAACACATAAGAACATATGCAGTGACCAAAACAAAATCCAAACTATCTACTGTTTTAGATGCTTCAGAGTAGCTTCCTTATGTCTTGATGGAGGTTTACATACTCTTCACATTATTGTTACCAGGCCTAGCCTGGTATGACTTCATCATACCAATACATTTTTGACAACACCATGCTTCCAACTAAGGATAGAATTTGAGAAAGAACACTTTCTATTCCAGCATGACTTTGTCCCAGTGCACAAAACAAGGTCCGAAAAGACATGACTGGATGAGTTTGGTGTGGAAGAACTCGACTGGCCGCACAGAGCCCTGACCTCAACCCCATCCAACACCTTTGGGATGAACTTCAGTTGAACATCAGTGCCTGACCTAATAAATGCTCTACAGAATGAATGGCCAATGGTGGAAGTTGTTATAGCTGCAAAAGGAGGACCAACTCCATGTTAAAGTCTATGTATTTGAATGCAATGTCATTAAAGTCCCTGGTGGTGTAATGGTCTGGTGTCCCAATACTTTTGTCCATATAGTGTATGTATGGTACTGTACATATCTAAATGAGAGATGGGTTCTTGGCCAAAGACAAAAAAAAGCAGTTCTCCATCTATCTTCTAGTCACACAGTGACATATGAACATAATACACTTGTGACTATAGAGCTTAGAGGTGTCATTCGGCTGAACCTTAAGAGAGCTCTGTTTCATAATGGACAGTGTTGGGAGTAATGCGTTACAAAAGTAATGTATTATAGTAACGTATTACATTTTGCTGTAACGCAGTAGTGTAAGGCATTACTAATCAATTTTCAGTAATATTTTACTCGCTA
>JBBJLR010138671.1:0-16572 GCA_037577145.1 Brachypetersius gabonensis | reverse complement strand
CACACACACACACACACACACACACACACACACACACACACACACACACACACACACACACACACACACAGAGTCCTCAGAATGTGTGTTCTGACACCTTTCTATAATATTCATCATGAACCTTTTCAGCGATTTGTGCTACAGTAGCACTTCTGTGGGATCAGACCAGACAGACCAAACTTTATACACAGACACACGCACATATATACATATACATGCACATATGTCTGTGTATAGTGAAAAGCCGTGATTATGTGATGTGGTAAAAATATATGCTCCCAAAACACTTTAATTTAATTTTAAACTCAGCTTCATACTGTAGAATGTACACTGAAAAATTGACATGAAAAATTATATATTGCCATAAAAAAAAACCCTTGTCTTCGTGTTGGTTGTTTCTGTTTAGGTGTGGCACTGAGCAGCGGAGGTTCATTCCGTTCAGGTGTCTGACTGCCTTGCTAACTGACACGCCTGGACAGCACAAAAGCAAATATAAATGCAGAGGATATCTGTGGATTCTGCAAATGTCCGAGAGTGTTCGCAAAAAATTTGTTCGGTTATTATTAGGTCTCTCAATTGGGTTTTAGTCAGGGCTCTGGCTGGGCCATTGAAGGACGGAGTTGTTCCTAAGGCACTCATATGTTGTTTTAACTGTGTCCTTTGCTGTGTTCATCTTCCTTTCAACTATGACCAGTCCCTGCAGCTGAAAAACACCCCCACAGCATGATGCTGTCACCTCCATGCTTCACTACTGGGATGGTATTGGGCAGGTGATGAGCAGTGCCTGATTTCCTCCACTCATACCGTTTAGAATCAAGGCCAAAGCTTGGTTTTGTCAGACCAGAGAATCTTGTTCCTCACAGTCTGGGAGTCCTTTAGGTGTTTCTTTACAAACTCTATGCAGACTTTCATGTGTTTTGCAATGAGGAGAGGTTTCCAGCAAGGCTACTCTACCATAAAGCCCAGATTGGTGAAGGGCTGCAGTGATGATTGTCTTTCTGGAACTTTCTCCCATTTCCACAAAGGATATCTGGAGCTCAGCCAGTGATCTTTGGGTTCTTGGTTCCTTCTCTCACCAAGGCTCTGACAAACAAGTATGTGAGCTGAGAGGGTTCTGCCACACCCACAGATTTCAATATTATTTACTGTGCAACGGGGCAGATGTTGGCCTACAGGTTAGGAAGTTGTCCAAGCAATCACAAAGTCGTAAATTGAATCCCAGGACAGCTAGTAGCAGAGAAGAATTTCGTGCTGTTCACACTTTGTGTTGTGCTGTGTTCATGTATGACAAATGGACACTTTATATATATATTTAGGTGATTTTACCATAAGACAAAGAGAGGCAACTGCTTGGGTCCTCATTTATCAAAGGGCCTTACGAATTTGTATATCCTTTCTAGTCTCGTACCTACATTAAAGTTTTGTTTTGGACATGAGTGAGTTGTAAGCACTAACTGAAATCTGAAGGTAGCACTTTAATTAGAGAACCATGGTAACATCGCCGACCACTGCACAAATTAACAACAAACCTTGGGTTTGCCACAACAAATATAAAAATTAAATTGCCCATCTGTCTGTGATGTCAGTAATAGCCTGGGTTCTGCCATCTGCAATTAACTTTTTCTTTTTCTCTCAGAGCATTTGCCTCCTCAAAGTTGGTAGCTTTGAAGCTCCATATCAAATGATCTTCAGAAGAGAGAGACAGCAAGCAAGTGATAGCTCCTTAAATGCAGGGCCACTTTCATTAAGTTAATGCTCCCAAGGAGAGAGCTGTGTAAAAAGGCAGAGCTCAAGAGTTGTACTGGATTTATGTTACTCAGGCATGATGTTTAAAACATGCTTTTGGGCTTCAAGATTCTATCAGTATACGCGAGCAAACACAACCATCAAAGCATTACCTGTATTGGGTTTTAGAGCACACAAGAACTTCTGGAAATCATCAAAAGTCTCTTAAAAAGGTGAAAAACAGCACTGCACAAAAACATGGATTTGCAATAAATGTATAGCTGAGTATCAAAATGGCTTTCTGGTGAACTACACTTGTTTATTTATCTTCCCGGTAATAGCTGGTGAAATTGCCACCCAGAAGCCTTAAAAGAGTAACCTTGATGGAGAAGGGCTTTACCAAGGGCCTCCAAATCACTTACAGCAGCTTGAGGTCCTAAGGGTAAATGTTGGCTAAATGAAAAGTGAAGAGAGGAGAGAGGAGAGTTAGTAGCCATTTCCACCATTAATGGACATGGGGGAGATGTTCCAGGTGGAGTCAAGATGGTGGAGGAAAGAGCAGGTGGAGAAAGTGAGTGAATATTGTGGGGAGCAGTTGAAGAGACGATGGAGAGGAAATGTGAATCACACAAGATGATGCTCAAAAAGATGAGGAGGGGTGGCCAGTATGTTGTGAGTGCAGAGTGGAAGAGAAGTGAAGAGAAGGTCAAGGACGTTACCAGCATAATGGGTCATGCGAGGCTTTTATAGGTACAGAGCAAAAGACGGTATAACCTCAGGGATGCTGAATGTATGTAGTTTGGTATTTGGGAGGCTGAAGTCACCAAGACGAATGAGTGAGGAGTCATCATCTGAAAATGAGCTGAGGAGGATGTCCAGTTCTTCAATGAAGGCTTTATCTGTCCCAGGGGATGATGGTATGGTGGTGGGATAAATAGTAGCATTACAGGAGATATGTGAAGCTCCATTTGTAGCAGAGATGACAAAAAGAAGTGTTTTATTTTTAAATAAAAAATCAATTTGACTTAACTGCCACATTTTAAGTTGGCTATATTAGTTTATTTCCTATCCATTACATCTCCTGCTCGAGTGTGCCTTGAATATCATCATGTGACTGTGGGCATGACACATTCAGTTACTATGCCCCATATAAATAGGCTTTTGCTTAGTTAATCTCTATGAAGTTGGTCCTGAGTGAGAGGTGTGAGCACTAGTAGCTTAGTGGGTCAATGATGCGTGTAATCAGGGATGGGCAGTAAATATAATACATGGGTTCAAAATACCTGTTTCAAAAACAGTTTATTTGTATTTGATGAAGTGGGACAAAATGATTTGTCATATGAAAATAATGTAGTGTTTTGTATTTTTAAGGTTTAAAAACAAATACTTCCCTTGAGACCTCTACATCTCATCATAAAACTGATGCTTGGACCTCTGGATCTAGCTTGCGGATGTCAGCATAGAAACTGACTCAGCTGAGACAGAGATGTGTAGGATAAATCTTTTACAGAATGTTCTTTTCAACTATTTTTTGGAGAGAAGAGGGCTTTATAATTACCATTTTTGTCCTGTCAAAGGTTTTGTACCTTATTGACATTAACAACATTAAACAGCAAGCCAACCACCCATCTACCACTGGGATTTGCTATAGCTTAGCCTTTCCTCGCTCCTTTGATGCTATTCACCTGGCACAGTACTCAGGAGCCCAGTACTCAGTTCTATTGCCTGTGTCCCTCTCAGTGACCCCCTTGGAGTCCAACCGTCAGGATCAGAGTTAAGGTGAGATTTGGTGGCTGTACTAAGGCAGGAGAATCGGTTCATAATAGGCAGGATGCCCATAAACAGTTCCAGAGCTTTAGGTACCCTTGACCAGGCGACTTCTTGAACATGGGATTTGGCGGTGTGCAGGCAGCTTTGACGTCACTGGCAGCTCTGCTAGCCGACCCCTCCATGAGAATCTGGCCCTGAGAGAAGTGCGAGGGCCAAGGGACAGATATGGGCTCAGGAAGTCAGGGAGGGCAGGACTCAGACCAATGGGGCTCATCGCATGCAGAATTCTATAGAGTGGGAGATGGTGGAGTAGTGATTGAGTGGCCGGCAACAGGAGTGTTCACCGCGGCAGCTGTCCTGTGGGTCTGAACAAGTGTGGTGGGGCTGTAGAAGACCAGTGGATGGTGGGAGGGCAAGGACTCAAATGCCACCATCAAGTGTATTCGAAGTCACCTTACCAGCTACCTCCCCGGCATGGCCACAGGGAACTGGAGCCAATGGCATGGTCTGCTAATTAGAGGGGGATCTTTCCTCCCATTGGATCTCCGCCAGCTCTATGCAGCAATAAAAGCCTGGGCCCTGGAATGTGCAGCCTTCAGAGGAAGTGCCACAGATTAAGGAATCAAAAACAGCATCCCAGCCCGGGGGCAGATCCACACTATTTCCCTTACCGGGACAGAAGATGGGTGGTGCCCTGGCTGATCCCTTTCCTCCAGGGCTGCACCTTCGAAGGTAAACTCCAAATACAACATGTCTAGCAGATCCATCACTGGTAGCTAGCAGATCCATCACACAATTTAGGAGAGCTGTGTGCCCAGTCAAGCACTGTCGCATGATCTGGATGTGCCGAGGCCTCCAGCAAGATAAGCTGCTACCGCCAGAGGGCGCACACACCCAGGAATGCACACAGACGCCAGCGCAGGTACTCAAAAGAATTTTATTACAAACAAAATGGCATCACTATTTAAAAAGGACCAAACAAAACCACCACCACTATGAGTTGAATTCTAAATCACGGCCTGTCTCCAACCATCTCTCTTTCTCAAGGTAAATGGACAGTTGTCTGACGCCCTTATCCAGGCTGTACGTGTTTTTGCCAGTAAGTGGCGATATACACAAGTGCAACAGATAGATAGACGCTTTATTGACTTTGTGTCAGTACAACGTCATGTCGTTTGTAAGATTTAGAATATCTAAAATATTTTATTATAACTGAGACCATTTGTGCTGCGAGAGAGTGAAGACCAGACAGCCTTGTTTTATACTTCTGTAAAGCAAGGGAAAGCACCACCTGTTAAAGATACTGAGCCATGATAACATCTGATCACATTCTCCAAATCCACAAAGCTCCAGTGTCTACCTCATCAAATGCTTTGTAAAAATCAAGAAAAAATCACTTAAATCATCAGTATATTCAACCATGTCTAAGACTGGGCACACTGAAAGCACGAGGTTTCAAAGTGAAACTAATAAAACAATGGTCAGATAACTGGGCAGTATATGTAGAACAGTCAGTAGCATTCTTTTATGCAATCAGAGCTAGAAATCAATCCTTAATCTTCTTAAATCATCCGACTTAATCTGAGAAAAGTCATGGGTCTGTCCAACCACTCATTATATAATATAGACACCATATTGAATTCACATTATTAGCAGTTGGATATGTACCCTTTATAATATTGTTCATTTTAGGGAGTAGGGTTTTATTCTGGTTTATATTATTATGTTCATACATATTCACCAAAACCACAAAGTTGTGCTCAGTTGCTAAAACATAGACTCCAGTGTCCGTCTCTGCATTTTTGGTAGCAATTATTTCCAGGGGAGTACCTGCAATACCTGCCAACTGTTATTTCTTGCTTTAACAGAAAAGGAAAATTGCATTTTGTCTTAAACTGTCTCTGAGGCCTTCTACATTAAATGCAATGAAACTCAAATCATTTAATAGAAACTCAAAGTGAATAGAAACCATAAGAGAACCGAACAATAAACTATCGACTATAAACTAGGGGAGTCGCTTATAGACAATCAACTGAAATGTCAAGGACTTGAATCATGCAGTCATGGCCGTTATGTTTTTCATTCACACACTTAACTCTAAGAGCAGAGAGGCTGTTCACAGTAGTAAGTATGACTAAGTAGGAAGTAGGAGTTTCGGGTCAGGGAAACCATACCCCACACAGTAATCATGCCAAGGTAGTGCTGCAGCAACAGGAGTTGTACAATTCGACATCATCAGTGGTCAGAGTGGATGACAGGTTGACTTTTGTTTTGAGTCAGTGGACGTGTTCTTGAACCTTCTTGTTCAACAAAAGATTGTTGCACAGGGACAAATAAAAATTTGTGAAAAGAGGAACTAGTAACTAGTAAGCTTCCCTCTCCTCCTCAATGCATATTCACAATGCATATGTTCTGCCTGGAACAAACAACTCAGACATTATATTCATTCAGACTAGTACATTAGCTGTTATTGATTGTACTAAATGTTGTCTGGTCCGGTTGTTTTGTTGCTCTTGCGTTTTTATTGCACTCTCTTTCTATTTGCACTCTGTATATTTTGTCCTGTCTGCTCTTTTGGTATTTCTGTTTCTGTTCTTGTGTCGCACCATTGCTCTGGCGGCACATTGCTTTGCTTCACTGTGTACTGTGTACATGGTTGGAATGACAAATCTACTTGACTTGACTTAATTTGCCATTTTGCCAAAAATATTGTGTACATTAAATTGAAATTAAAATTGAAATTAAAATGTATTCAAATAAATTAATTAAAGGAAATAGTGAATCGACTTGCTGGTGAAGCTGCAGGCAGGAAACCCCACACTCGGATTGGTGAAATGTGCATGTAACAATGCATCTTTTGTGCATTATTTGATGAAAGCATGTATTTTTGGTCAGGTTTAACCTGCTATTTTGAACAAAATATGTTTTTCAAACGTTAAAATGGCTTTTAGTTTATAATTCGTTTAATTTATAGGTCTCTCTTCTTTCAAAGAGGCTGGAGCTCATATGACTGGAAACAACTGTGTTGCCAAGAAGGCCACTGAACAGACCGACTGTGTTATAAAGACCTTCCCTGTAGTCAAATTTCTTTGAACGTAAGCAGGCTGATAAGGCGGATGAGGGCTTTTTTGGTCTATGAGTCATTTCTGGAGAAGTAAGGACCAGCTAATATTACAATCCAAGCCTTCGTGAGTTTAGTCGAGAGTTGTAGTAAAGTAGGTAGGAGGTAGGAGTAGGAAGGGGGTCTACAGTTATACGTGAAATCTAATGCAGTCCAAGTAAGGCAAAGTGGTCCCTTATAGTCATGCATGAACACACCACAGCACAGCACACAGTGAAAACGTCTTTCTTTGCATTTAACCCATTCACCAAGGGAAGCAGTGGGCAACCACCAGCGAGGGTGGGGGAGGGGACATTACCTTGCTCAAGGGTACCTTAGTGATGATGATGGGATGGGGTGATGGGATTCAAACCCACAACCTTCTGATTGCTGGGGCAACTCACTAACCTTGAGGACATCATCTGCCCCAATAGCTACTCCCCACCAAGGTCTACACTATTCATGCAGGTGGGTGTAGGGTGGCCCACAGCTACTGTTGTTGGTGATGACATGCTGAAATTTGAGGTGTGGTGAATGATGCCCAATCATAGGGATATATATATATATATATATACAGTCAAGCCCAAAATCATTTATACCCCTGGCAAATTTTGGCTTAGTTACTTTTACTCAACAAGCAAGTTTCTTCTTGATTGGAAATGACACAGGCGTTTCCCAGAGGATAATAAGGCGGTGTACAAGAGGCATCATGCAGGAAATTATTCTCCATTACTTGCTTTGACGCAACATCTCTAACCTTGGCTGTGTTCCTGAGGTACTGAAATGCTGATTTTGGTTATAACTAAATAAATGTATAAACTATCTAGTCTGCAACCTTCCCTCTCTGTTCCCAAACAAAGTTTTCCATACTGTATTTATTTTATTGAAGGACATTTTGTTGCTTCTAGTGGTTTACTTTTTCATGGCATGAACAAAATAAGTGTATGGGGGTCAAGCATGTACCACTTGAAGAGAAGGGGCAGAGGAATGGGTGGAACAGTGTGGCTGTGTTCTGTGATTTTATAAGTGTTAGTAGAAACTAAATAACCCCTGACTTCTAAGTACACTATATGCACAAAAGTATTGGGACGTAACTCTTAATTAGTGACTTCAGTGGTCCCCTTAAGCATACCAAGACATTTTGGACAACAACCTCCAACCTCCATAAAGACATGGTTGGATGAGTTTGGTAAGGGGGAGCCCCGATCTCAACCCCATCCAACACCTTTGGGATGAACTTGAATGGAGAATGTGAGCCAGGCCTTCATAAATAAGCAACATAACATCAATGTTCAACTTTTATGTCTGTTACCTAGCAACTAACGCAACATGTCATCTTGTGAGGTAACTGTTACCTGCTGCCACTAGTAATTTTACGAGGCTACAGTCCTTAACACTGTATTGTCAGAGTAACTTCATTACTATCTTCAAAATATGGATATTAAACAAAGTCGTGCTCTGAACTTTAAGCCAGACACAATGGCCAATGTGGCCAAAAAGTATTGGGACAGAGCTGTCATAGAAAACTATGTTGACAAAAGTATAGGGACTCTCACACTCACTGGTTCTTTCTGGAGACCTGCTGGAGACAAATTTTGGGGTAGCTGGTGACGTAGTGGTTAGGGCATTCGCCCTGATTGTCACTTTCACTTTCACATGCAGTCACACACTTTGCTTTGAAAATCACCTTTAGTGAAAAAAAATTGCTCCTGAAAATTGACTTAGGAACGGTTGTTCTGTAATGGCTTTTTTCCTAAATAAGATTCCTAAATAAAATGGTTGCCACACAGTTAAGACAGGATTTTCAATTTAGGAAGTCTCTGTAATACGGCCCCAGGTTTTTAAAACCTCATGAGAGTTTTAGTACTATGATTAATGGAAACCTGATTCAATGTCATCAAATATTTAACTTTTATATTCAAGTAATTACTGATTTTACTTTCTGAAAATTACTTTCTGTACCTGTGCTGCACTAAATCAAATTTAGCAGGACTAATTATGTTGTCTTTGTAGTATAACAATGTAATGTAACAATTTCTAACAATGCAGTGAAGCACAATGAGTGTGAGGCACAGACTCACTCTGGGTGGGCTGCCAGTCCAGAGGTAGAAATGTTTAATACACTCTAAATCCGAACACTGAAGCTGGGACAGTTGGTGGCCTAGTGGTTAGGGTGTTGCCCTTGCAGTGTGAAGGTTGTGGGTTCAAATCCCAACCCTGCTGGTGTCATCACTGAGATACCGTCCCTGGACGTTAGCTCCCTTCATTGGTAGCAGCCCCATGCTTCATTTGGTGAATGGGTTAAATGCAGAGAGAGACGTTCACACTGTGTACTGTGGTATGAGTATAAGGGGCCACTTTACTTTACATACCATTAACATCTGCACCATTGTGAGCACCGCTTCACCTAAAACAAAGGGGTCCAGATTGTATTATTGATTATTTGGTTTTGGCAACAGGTACCAGGGCTCCTAAATGACATGTTTTTCTGCCACATTAGGATAAATAAGTTAGTTTATACATTAATTAGATAATTTTCCAGACCCAGTTTAAGCCTAAATGTGTACAAAATACTATTTACTTTTAATAATACTAAATGCTGTTCCCAGACGGCAAACATTTGAAATTCAGTCAAAAGCAAACTGGCTTCCACAAAGTCCCAACCTTGTCTTGGGGAGCTACTGTAATGATCCCCTCTGTGTGTACCGTGCAAATCTGCCGGTTTACCCATAGAGTAACTTGAAAACTTCTGTGGCTCATTAGGTTCTCAAAGTAATTAACATGGTCATTAATTATTAAATCAGTGGCTGTATTTGGCATCTAATTAGTGGCAAGTTTGTTTGGCAAGCAATCAGTGTGATATGAGTCATTACACAGAGGTGTTCGCTCACTGTCTGCTGCTAATTAGGGAAAACGCGGAACGCAAACAGTTCTGCTTTAATAACCTCTGTTAATGAAAAGGAGGAGCAGAACTGAGAACAACATATTTAACAAATATTGACTTTTGCTTGGGGGGGGCTTTTCAAATACATTAAACAGTTTAACATGCCCATGTACCTTTTGTTTTATAACATTAGATGCTGCTTTTGTCCAAACAAAACAAATTCTGTTAAACTTAACTATGTAAAAAAAAACACTTCTAAAAAACATACACAGGACCAGAGAGAGAGGCTTTTGTAGTACAAAAAACAAAACAAAATCATAACTAAAACCATTAATTAGGGCAGTTAATCATGAGTTAATTGTGTTCTCCAGCATGTTGGATTTGAAATGGATGACTATGAAGTTCCTCAACAGGTCACTGCATTATCTTTAAATATTTAAGAGAGCCACCAAAAGAAGTAAAAATTCTGTCTGGTCTTAAGGAAATGCACTGGGTAGCTGATTTCACCAGTCAGCACATTATACTTTTGGTTCTGAAAACTACACTATGAGGACAAAACTATTGTGGCACACCTGTTTTTCAAGGTTCGGGCTAGACACGGTTGGATGAGTTTAATGTGGAAGAACTTGACTGGCCTGCACAGAGCCTTGACCTTAACCCCATCCAACACCTTTGGGATGAACTGGAACAAAGATTGTGTGCCAGGCCTTCTTGTCCAACACCAGTGGCTGATGGTGTTTAAAAAATGGATCTCTGTTGTTGCTTACTGTTGTCCGTTAAGACAGCTGGTATATTAACTCCTTCTGTTTAGGTTATGGTTGTACAGGTGACTCCATATTCTCATACATGGCTGGAATATCATCACTAAAGTGATCTCTAAGTTCCTCACAGATCTTTAAGTTCTTCTGCAGTCAGACACCTCCATCTTAGTTTTAGCCTCCAAAATGCTATCTCTGCCACTGACTGCCCTTTCGGTCCTCATGAGCCAGTTACTGGGTCTCCAGAGAGGAGAGTCCAACATCATGACCAGCTCCATATCTGTTTGCATTCGAATGCACTGCTATTAAAGGTGTAATGGTCATTATATGGACAAAAGTTGGCATCCCAATACTTTGGTTCATATAGTGTCTCTACAGTTTTAATAAACATCTATGTTAATAAACAATCTCTTTTTGACTAAAGTAATCACGAGGATACACTTCTGGTGCTTTGACTGACTTTCTTTGACTGTTATTTTAATAGTTATTCTCCACTAACTATTAAAATAACTTGCGATCTCCATCAACTTGCCAGCTTCCTGGCATCAGGGAATGTGATCTGTACATGTAGATTTACTTTAATTACTGGGTACTTTAATTACTGTATTGCAGAACTCCAGCACATAACTGAAAACTGTGCTTAAGCCTGCGCCAAAAATCCCAGTCGCGGTTCTGTACTTGGCTGTTTGTGGTCAGCTTCCATGGGGAGTAATGGTGACCCATTTCATGCAGGTACACAATCTGTAATTGGTGGTGTTCATTTCCAGTTTATGCTTCGGGTGACCACAGATATAATCTAAAGACTTTCAAGAGTCTCTTAAATATTGGATGAACTGCACCGAGATTAATCAGAATCAGAATCAGAATCAGAATGAACTTTATTGCCAGGTATGTTTACACATACGAGGAATTAGTTTTAGTGACAGAACTCTACAGTGCAACAAGATGACAGTGACAAGACACGACACAGGTAATAAAAAGAGTTATATACAGATGTCCAAAATAGCAATGACACAAAATATATCTTAAAAAGTGTTCATAACATTGTTAAGTGTTCATGACATGGACTGCCTGGGGGAAGAAACTCTTCCTGTGTCTGGACATTTTGGTGCTAAGTGCTCTGTAGCGTCGACCAGATGGCAGCACATTAAAAAGGGAGTGTGCTGGGTGTGAGGGATCCAGTGTGATTTCCTTAGCCTTTTTGCTCACTCAGGATAAGTACAGATTTTGGAGAGAGGGGAGGGATGTTCCAATGATTCTCTCAGTGGTCCTGACTACCCTCTGCAGTCTTCTAAAGTCAGATTTGGTAGCTGAGCCAAACCAGACAGTTATAGAAGTGCAGAGGACGGATTCAATGATGGCGGAATAAAAGGTTAAATTTCCTCAGCTGACGAACGCCTCTGTTGGGCCTTTTTCAGGATGGAGTCGATGTGAGTGTCCCACTTCAGGTCCTGGTTGATGATGGTCCCCAGGAAGCTGAATGACTCTATTGTAGCCACAGTGCTGGCCATGATGGTGAGTGAGGTCCACAATCATCTCCACTGTTTTGAGCATGTTGAGCTCCAGGTTGTTAAGACTGCACCAGACAGCCAACTCTTCAACCTCCTGTCTGTAAGCAGACTCATCACCGTCCTGGATGAGGCTGATGAGTGTAGTGTCATCTGCAAACTCCAGGAGCTTGACAGAGGGGTCTTTAGACGTGCAGTTGTTGGTGTACAGGGAGAAGAGCAGTGGGGAGAGAACACAACCTTGAGGGGTGCCAGTGCTGGTCGTACGTGGGCTGGATGTGATTTTACCCATTCTCACTAGCTGCTGCCTATCTGTCAGAAAGCTGGTAATCAATGTGAAATGTAAAAAATCATGGGATTTGGTATTTAATAAGTGCAAGTTGTCTGTAATGCAAGGAACACATTTTAGGTACTAATAATGCAATTTGTTGTTCAATGACTCTTACACAGTTTAGACTCATGACACACTCGGCTTTAATTTTGCTTTTAATGTGCTTAATATAACTTGCAATGCAATAGGAATGTTGCAAATAGTGGCATGGGTTGCATATGGCTGATTTCTCAATATTCTTGTATTTCCTACAACTTTTGGTCAAAACCTAATCACATTCTCTACATCTAGACTATGATCTATCCAATGTATATCTATCCAATGTTAGTTGGATCTAGACTATCCAAAGTTCTTATTCCTAACCTTGCAAAACTGGCAATAAACAAGAGATTGCAAGAAGTCTTTGTACTTTTCTTTGTACTACTGTTGCATAACAGTTAATGGAACACAAAAACTGTATGCACTCCAGTACATTTCTATTCGGCTTGAGAAAGTGTTTTCATCAAAAATGGAAGATTTCCTTTTGTATTAAAAAGCAACTGATCATCACATGTTCTTATGACCTTTGCAGACTTCATGTGGTGTGGGTTCTCTAAGATACCCAAAATAGCTGGTGTTTATGGCTCTACTGATTAAAATAACTGGTGATTATGCTTTTTCCCAACAATGTGGCATTCCAGTTATAATTGCTCCACCCTTTTTTAAAAACAGTATAAGTAAACGATCTTTGAGACCACAAATACTCCACCGTCCTTTTCCTTGAGGTTTAGGCTTTTGAGTGTGGTTTGTCTTTGTCTTGCTTGTGCTATTATTTGTTTCTGATTTTGTACAAATGCCAAACATTGTAAACAGTAGCTTGAGCAGTGGCTTGGCAAATACTGTTTTGATAGAGAAAGGGGTGTTTTTGCAGGTACTGGTGGGGATTTTCCTCTACTTGAACTGCCTGATGATATTCACTTTTCTAAAAAAGGACATGTTCAGGGAGGACACTCGCTATATTTTGTTCGCACAAACCTTATTTGTTGACTCTGCGTTCCTGGTTCTCTCTGATTTGCTAATGATTGCAAGTTTTTATGAGTTTCACATTCATATGATACCTTGTGTTATTGTCTGTACTGTGGTGGTGCTTTTTATTATTTGTACTCCTGTGACCCTTGTGGCAATGTGTCTGGAGCGCTATGTTGCTATATGTATGCCTTTAAGACATGCCGACATCTGTGCGAGCAAAAACAGAGTCTTTGGATTTCTTATGATTTGGGGTGTCAGCTCTATAGCTCCACTGTTCACTTTTATAACATATCTGTCAGTGGTCTCTCCTAGTGCTCTGTTCTCCCATGTCGTGTGCAGCGTGGAGCTGATGTTAGGTGAAGAGTGGCAGGCACAAACCCGTGCTGCAATTTTGCAGCTCCTTTTTCTCCTGATGATCATTACCATCATCTTCACCTACATCAGGATAATGATTGCAGCCAGAGCCGCTTCTGCAGAGAACAAGAAATTTACCAACAAGAGTCTCAGAACAGTGACTCTCCATGCCTTTCAGCTGTTACTGTGTATACTTCAGTTACTGACACCATACATAGAAATGCCATTTTGGAAGCTTGGCATCAATGTGCTTGGTTTCATAAGATATTGCAATTTAATTGTTTTTGTTATTGCTCCACGTTGTCTTAGTCCGTTGATTTATGGAATGAGAGATGAAAGATTTGTCCTTGTTTTAAAACATTATGCAGTGTGGGGTTTTTGTTCTCAACCATACAATGCAAAATAACACCAACTTATGAAAAACACATTAAACCAATGTTATCCCCATGACCAAGTTAATGAAATTGCTAAATTCTTCAGTGTAATCCAACAGTTCATGTAAAGACCTCGCATTTGATTTTACAGCCTGTTTTTTTTTTATTATTTCAATTCATTGTTGCTGACACACTTATCCTAAATGCGCTATTGTGAAATACAATGATTGTTAAAGAAATTTAAAAAGTGTGACATTTTGTTTAAAGAATGAGAATTCTATAGGATGTAGAATTATTTCAGCCCATCAAAAAGTTGTTAATAACATGTAAAAGGTTTAACTAGTACAGCACACTGTAAGTTTAAAGACATGTAAAGAGTTTTCTGGCTGGACCTTTAGATGAAGAATTAATGTGAATTGTATTTCATAATTACTGCATAAATAACAATTCTCATAATATTCTTGTAGCCATTGTCAGTCTAAAGCTTTATGTTTTTTTTTACATAGTTGTATTCATAAAAACAATCTGACTACTACCCCTATACACTACATGGACAAAATTATGGGACCATTACAGTAACAGGGACATTAATGACAGTGCATTTAAATACGTAGACTTTAATGGTCCCATGGCATGAAAATTTCACTGCATGAGATATTATTTACATTAATATGAGTTCCCCTAACCTGCCCATGGTCCAGCATTGACTATAAATTGCAACAGGTGTAAAGAGTGCTTTGATCAACCTGCTCTGCCGTTGAGCTCAGATGCTCAGATGGCCCGATCTGGAATTTTCCACATATGTCATCATTAAGGGGAAAGGTTACCTCCCCTTTCACACCCAGAGAAAGCCCTAAAAAATTAGCTACACCAACCGTCAATACGATGGTGTGAGAGACCTCTTTTGTCTGTAGAGACATCATAACTTTTGCAAACAAGCAATGCATGACACTTGCTCGGTGTTTAGATGTACAAATGAGCATGAATGTATTTTTTTATTTCCTTTAGGCGAGCCTCTGACAAATCAGTGGGTTAATTTTATTTAATTTTCTCTGGAAATGTGCCGACACAACTTCCTAAAGTTTTGTATGTCTGCACCAAACCCCTGCCCACCTTCCTCCTCGCCTGCCTCTCTCCTCCTCATTATCATTTAAAGCTACAGACACAGAAACAGCGCGTCTAGGGCAATCTCATTGTGGGACTGGCTCAAAGTGGCTGTGATTCTGCACCAAGGCTAAATTTTGGAATGAGACTTCAGAGACCGTATTAGGGAACCAATATAAAAACATAGAAAATCAGCATGTCATGGGACCTTTAATATGGGGTGGTGGTGGCATAGTGGGTAAGATACTGGCCTCTGGACCAAGAGGTCTTGGGTTTGAATCCTACCCCCAGCACACATTTAAATAGACATCTGGGGAAAGGTAACATAGTTAGGTCTGCGAGCTTTTAACCTAGGTGAGCCTTTGAGAAGTGACACACGAATTCGATATTCAAGCAGTGGTTGATGAGGTGGAGCCACTGGGACTGTGGTAACTGCAGCCATGACAAATCCTCTCATTGTCCTTGATTAGATGACTGGGTAATGTCCTAGGTTTGCTGTTCAATGTGCACATCAGGAAGTTTGTTGTTTTAAAATTAATACAACGAGGAAGGTTTCAGCAAAGTAGTTTCAAGCAAGGTACTAGATAATGTCAGCGTTTTTTCATTTTGTTACAAATGAGCAGAGTTTTTTCCAAGTATGCATGCTATGTGTGTTCTTTCTTTTCTGCAAAGGACTGGTGTGACAGCAGGTTTTCATCTCAAGCATGCAGAAGCACACTTGATACCACTTGTTTTATTAGTTGGTCTCAAGCTTCAAACAACTGATCATGCATGCTCCAGCTCTGCTGAAACAAAAACCTGCTGCCACACAGACCCTTTGCAGATAAGATTGAACACCCCTGATGTAGGCACTTATCCTTCCAGAGGTCATTCTCTTAAGTGTCTAATCACCTCTATAGTCAACAGACAGACAGATGCTTAAAAAGAGAAGATAAGTTTTTTCAGACTTTAGGCATTATTTTTATGATCATGATGTAAGTGCAGAAATAAAACACCACACAGGTGTTGAACCTATTTGTAGTTTAAAGTGTTATCCTCTTAGATATTTTTATTGGGGACAGTATTTCATTGCTGTTTCTTAGTGATGGGTGTCTAGTGTTTTGTAGCTGTTTTCTGCTCAGATAGAGTGGGAAGAGTGTATGTTAAAGTTAACCTTATCTTGTTTTCCTGTTACCTTGCCATGACTAGTACCATCTTTGTGCCTCACCAAATGACTAGGAACTAGTTGCCCTGACACCCATCATGAGCAAATGTTTTAAGAGGCTGATGAGGGACTTCACCTAGTCAACACTAGCACACTCATTAGACCTTCTCCAATTTGCATATCGGCCTGACAGATCCACTGACGACGCCATAGCTCTGACACTCCACATTGCCCTCTCCCACCTGGAGAAGAGGGACACATATGGGAGAATACTGTTTGAAGATTACAGCACCATTGTTCCCAACAGGAAACTGTGGGATCTGGTTCAGAGCAGCTACTTGTGCAGCTGGATGTTAGACTTCCTGTCAGACCAAGAGAACCCCTTAATGTCGTCAAAACCAAGGAACTGATAGTGTACTTATATATTATATTTATATTTACGGCATTTATCAGACGCTTTTATCCAAAGCGACTTCCATTCCCTAACTACAGGGGACAGTCTCCCTGGAGCA
>JBBJLR010138660.1:0-16574 GCA_037577145.1 Brachypetersius gabonensis | reverse complement strand
CTGAAAGTGATTAACAATGCCCTCAGCTGCTTAACCAACCAGAACATTATCAGACAGGTTTAATTGATTTCATGCCATGCCCAATAAAAAAAGTGTTCCTTTAATTTTTGTGAGAACTAGCTTCATCACAAAAACTGTACTTGCTAGGGAAAACTGATTTGAAATTAGCATGAAAAACACCAGAAAACCCACATAAACGTATCTCTGATGATTTTGAGTCTCTGATGATCTCTTCAGTATGTGTAATATCTTACTTTTGTGTGCGATAGCCTTGTCAAATAAAATATCACTACTTATTTTAGTATTACTTATCCATTAACACACATTACATTGCATTACATTCATTTGGCAGATGATTATGAGACACCCCTAACTGCCATTAGTTTTATCAGTACACCACTTAACAGTGAATTATTTTTGTGTCACTTTGTTGGTGTAGTTGTAACATAAGCAATTTCTTCTGCAATCAGTAAAGTTTTCTGATTCTGAAAGTAGGCATGGTGCTGAGGATAAGGATAGTTCTAAACATGGTAGAATGCTGCAGGTTACATACTGTAAGAGCACATGAGTGTTACAGCAGGGGGTTTACAACGTCAGCCCTGGAGACCCCACACTTGGGAGTACACATTTTTCACTAACCAACTGAGAATCACCATGTAGTCTGATGTGTAGAAGAGGAAACAAAAACCCAAAAACCTGTGCAGAGCATGGGGTAAATAAGGACCCTTAAAAAGTCATAGAATAATAATCACATACTGCATATACTATCTTAAATATATTACATCTTATATAATAACAGCTCATGGATTGGGGGGGGGGTGATTCTAACTTGGTAAACACTGAATATTTAATGTTGGCATCTACAGCAGCTCTTAGAACAAGTTATGTTCAGAAACAAACAATGAAGCGTAAGAGGAGGAAATTAGCAATAAAGGTGGACAATAATTCATATGCCCTCCCAGCTCATCTCCATATGCTCTATTTTCATTTTAAATTCATCAAAGATCATAGTGCCGTTACGTCCCTAAGAGCTCACATGAAACATTTCAATATAGTAAAATAATACTCATAACGGAGGGATTCACTGTTTTATGCTTTGCAATATGACATCCTAAAAGCTTAACAGAGGCCATATTTAGAAAAGTAGATGATGGATCTGCTTTGCCTGAGGTTAAGTCATAACTTTGACAGCCGTCTCTTTCTGAGAACCTCACACATAAAAATGAACTGATGTTTCAGGAGACAATGTGACATTTGGATGCTAATGTAAGAGGCATCAGTTTTGTGCTTCGTAATAAATCAACTCTGAAATGGGGGGATCATCTAGCATAAAAGGGGGCACACTCTTGACAAATGTGATGTAAAGACAATTACATTGACTAATGTCAATGATTCCTGCAGGATCTGACACTGGAAGTGGCTTGTTTACCACACTCGTCTCGCCATAACGGCACTGAAAAATACGTTCTTCAAACCAACCGGCATTATTCATGCTCTTAAGGAGGAAGTCTGAATCTTCTTTTACTCCTTTGTAGTGCTAAACCATAATAGGAGGAGAAAACATATGAATTCAAATTTTAAAACACCTGGGGCCTCCTTTTTGGAGTATAACCTTGAACACTGGAATATTCATTTACTTAAAGTGGGACTAATTACATGCAGCTTTTTAATACTTTTACATGGTGAGGTCTCTGAAAAGCTATTTATATCAGGTTTGATGCAAAAAAAGATGTAATCATATTGCACCCTCAACAATAAAGATGCCAAAGAGGATTTCTGGGAATATTACCAAAGAAGAACCACTAAAGTACATGAAGACACAGAGACACAGAGACAATAACAATATAAAAATCTAAAAATGCTGGGAATATATGCTATACATATGTGAAATCCACAGACACAAATAGTAGTTTGGAGTACATTATTGCATTAAGTAGTGATCAGTTGTCAAGTAAAAAAATAATATTGACATAAGTAGTGATACTTAACATTAACATGCACATGATATTGCATATGGTAAGACAACTGCACATGCGATATTGCACATGAGATATAATAATAATGTTTTGGAACCTGATAAGAGCATTTCACAATACTGAACATGGTAGACTGTTGCCTATCATAACAAAAATAATGCACACAGTCTTTCACATAATGATAGTTATTTAACTCTGTAAGAAATTACACAACAATACGCAACAGACTATTGCACAGATTATTGTGTGCATGTGTGACAGAGAGAGGAGTTGTAGAGTCTGACAGCAGTGGGAAGGCAGGATTTCTTGTGGCCGGGGAGTCTAAAAGGTGCTTCTCAATTTGTCTACCACACTGTGGAGTGGGTGATCATGATTGACTGTCCATGATGGACTGAAGTCTAGACGACATTCTTCTTTCAGACACAGTTTTCGTTGCCCAGTTCTTCACCCACCACTGAGCCACTACAGGTCATACAATATCTGCAACATGGTGTTGCAGAGTTTATATAGGAACTTCTACATCATGTAAAAGGCCAAAATTGATGCATTAGTTCCTACAACTGGACATTCAAACTAAGAATCTTTAGTTTATTTTTTGATACCAGACTGTATTCTGTTTGTGATTGATTTACATAAGGATTGCTATGAAAATTATGTGTCCAATAATCATACATCCAAGTCAAGAACCTTTGTGGAACTTTCACTTTTGGCTTAAAGTCATAATAGTGTAATCCTAAAAGTTTAAAAATCTTCAATCATTTTTCATTGCAAATATGTTTTTTACCTTTCATTTATATTATTGGCAGGGATGAGCTCATTAGGTCTGCATTTGTAGTTACAGCACGTTTGGCTCCCTGAAAGATTGAATGAGTGCTACTTTGGCTCATTAGTTTGGAAGGTAAAAGCACAACTTTTTCTGTCTGCTGAACAAGGAAGAGCCTCTTCTGGCAGTCAGTCCACTGGATCATTTACTTAGTGTTCAAGATCTTAATGCATTCCTTCACTTGACTTCCCTTTAGGCAAAAAACAGTTTGATCTATGTTGAATCAACATTAATTGTCAGTGAAGCTTTATTAGACACCATGTAAGAGAAAGGTTGAAAAGCAAGATTATGTAAAAAATCAATGTCTGAAACAGTCTGAAAAAGTGGATGCATTTTGTTGTTTTCAGACAGTTCTGGTCATCTCTGAAAGAGCAGAGTGCTGCAGAGCAAAATGTACAAGCTGAATGAATGAGATGGACTACCATAGATTTGTTATGGGTTTGTGTTGTTATCATGGTTATGTGTTAAGGTATGAGGTTGGCATGATACTTTTATAAATAACCACCTGGCTGCCTGGCCTGCTGTGTGTGAGAAATACCAACTTTGCATGAGCTATATAGAGCAGACTCCTTTAATCTGTCCTATCTGATGTAGCTCCTCAAACTCCTTCTCCATTGTGACTTCCTCAGGTCCTTTTGAAGTGGTAGGGCGGGACGTCAACCAACGCAGATCCAGTCCGGGTCTGTGACTCTGATCATCCAAACAGTCTGAAGGCGGGACGTCGCTAGCAGAGCCAATAAGAGTTGTAGGTCGAGACTGCAGCCGAGTGACGTTCCTCTTCCACCAATCAGCACCAGTAGATTCACCTATGTAATGCAGATCATAGGGCAAGAACGAGAGAGAGCGCGAGAGAAAACAGGAGAGGGCAGGAGAGAACAGAAACTCACACTGAACGTGCCACTGCACGTAACATGTAGGATTTGTGACTTTTAGTATTACACATAGATGACAAGCCAACTTCACAGTACAGCTGCTGCAGCTAATTACTGTTCTTCTGTGAAGATCAACTGTAATGCATCCCACATCATCACCAATGTGTAAGCAAAATGGCCTGAATCTGTGCATGACTCCAGGATTTTCCGTGAGTCTACACTAAGCACTAGATTTGCCTGTGGTGAGCTTACATACACAGTACAGCTATATTCTAATATGTGTAATTAATCTTTCCTTATTTTGCAACTGAACCTTTACACTGTGTACTATTGTAGGAGAATTTGATGGTTACCTGCCTGGTGACAGGGGGTACCCCTGCCAACCCTACTTATTGACCCCTTACCCCGATCCCAAGCCCGGGGCACAGCAACGTTATAACCTGGCTCACTGCAAGACCTGAGCCATGGTGGAGATGACCATTGATGTGCTCAAGGCCCGTTTCCAGTGCCTTTGTTGACTCCGGGTCACCCCAGACAAGGCCTGTGACATTATAGTTGCATGTGTGGTTCTCCATAACATTGCTGTGATGAGAGAACACTGCCTTTCTACACCAGAGACAGACCCTGAAAGCAACCCTGAGCCTCCTGTGGATGTGCAAGATTGACGAGCGATCAGAGATGCAATATGTAATAATAATTTCTAAATGACCAGTTACATATGTACTGTCAAATAAAGACAATATCCAAATAATTTCATGATGTTCTATTTATTTCCTGCAAGTACACATAGAAAATAATTAATATTTGATTATGAAAGGAATTAAACAATCTAAATGTGGCACTATGCCCTGTACCTGTAACTGATGTCCCAGGACATTTGTATTTCTAGTTGGGTTTTCTGCATTTGCAGCCTCATGTGATCCATTTCAAAGTCTGCTTTTTGGATTTGCTTTTCTAAATACACCTTGTACAGCTACTTAACAGGGAGCCACAGGATCAACAGACATGTCTTTGAATTTCACAGTGCCATGTCTACTCATGGCCATTGCATTACACCTGTGGCCTAGCAGAGAGCCCACTAAAACATTCATTCCCACTGCAGTATCTATTTTACAAACAGGCCATAACTATCATTTAATACAGTTTAGCACACATTCTTCATCAGTTCTGTACACATGTCTATTACAATTGAATTGGCTCCGAACCCAAAACAATTGTCACTATGTGACAGACAAAGTTATTTAATCCTTGAGTTGTAACCAATGTGCCAAAGCAAAGGAATCTTACAGAGGTCAGCTGCGCTGCAGATGTGCTTTGTTCCCCACTGTGATTTCCAGTATTGCTCTGTGAGGAAAAGGTGCACGTATTACCATGGTGTACCGCCACTACATCAATTTTTAGGTGCTGTTTATCATTGAGTGCCAACCTCAGTAGGTGTCTCAGCAGCTTCCCTCTCTGGCAGGTGAGAAGGTGTCCTCATCGTCCTGCTGTAATTAAATTTGTTTCTTTACACTAACCAATGAAAAACCTGGAATAGAGTACTTACAATTGCTTGAGGGTCTGTTATGGCTAAAGGCTCCACAACACACATTACACCATCAGCAAGTGCAAGATGATGACGATTACACAGTTATAATATGACTTCTCACAGAGTAGTGCCCCACCATATTTGAATTTGGTCACTTTAGGCAGTCTACATCACAATCTTTGAAATATATGTTTTCAAAACATATTACATTTGAAAACAGATTCTACATAAATTAGATTACGATGCAAGTTGGGAGCCTGTTACTGAGTCAACACTACATAAATGCACATAGATTATGTATATGTGAGTTACTAACTTCTTATGTAGGCAGTTGTGTCCTGGGGTGTGGCTGGATCAGAGGAGTTTCCTCCAGGGATGCCCTCAGCTACAGGTCGACCAGCGCTTTGGCTGAGGGCCATCTCTTCAGCCTCTGTAAGGGGTGCTGGTGATGGACCCCCACCTGTTTTTCTGGCCTCTGCCTTTTTCCTATTAGCTAATGGAGGAAGGTTGTGCACATATCCGGTAAGCACTAATGTGGACACTTGCAAAGACATTTTAGTACTGCTTTCATTGACAATATTACATACTGGCAATGCTAAAACTGAGACATGCTTTTGCCTTAGATCAACTAATCACAAGTATAAATCCACTGAATTATGTTAAGTAGAGCCTTTAAAACCTCCCAATGGCCTGTAATGAAATCATACCTACCTGTTTGGACTATATTTTTATATTTCATTTTCAATTGCTGCTAATTACATTTTATCCTTGTTGGGTTGCTCCTATTTCAGTATTCAACAGCAAATGTACACAGACAGACAAACACACACACACACACACACACACACACACACACACACACACACAGACACACAGAGGGAATAGATACATGGCGTAAAGTATGACTGTGGTACAAGGACACTTAAATGTAGAATGATGACAATCTTTGTCTTCACTACTCACGCATTCACTCATTTCATGCCACGCCTGCTGACGCTCTTTAGCGGCTGTCATTATATTGCTTTTTTTTTTCCCTTCAATACATGTTCATAGTCAGCATATGAGCTCATTAAGGCTATGTTCACACTTTCAAACTGCCAGCGTCTGTTTTACATTATAACCCTATGGAGTAAGCCGTTTTTTCAAAAAAGTCCTGAGGGCTTTTTTAAACGCCACCACCGGCGTCTTTTTCTGCAGCTCAGTGTCTTTTCAAGTTGAAAAAAGTTCAACTTTTCTGAAAAGAACGTCCTACGTCAAACGCCTTTTTGACAGCTGATCAATGACAAGCGAGTAGCGAGACCTGTCATTTCCATAATAACAAGAACACCAAGAAAAATGGAGACGGTGCCGGTAGATAAACTAAAAAAGCGCTCAGGCCTTTTTGAAAAAAACGGTTTGCTCCATAGGGTTATAATGTAAAACAGATGCTGGCAGTTTGAATTTTGTCTGCATTTTTGCAATCGATAGTGCAATGATTTGTAGCAGGTCTACAAATGGACTTTTGTGTAGTCTAAAATATGCCACAAACCGTACATCACCCAACCGGAGCTCCTGGACAAAATTTTTGTAAGCACCATAAAATTTCCTTCCCCGTATAATGTCGTGCACCCACATTCTCCTCCCCGGTAACTTCAACAGCCAACGCAAGAGCCACCTTTCTCTTTCTCTGCAATTTTGCATCCCACAGCACTAGGCTAGGCTACTGTTGCAGCTGTTGTTATAGCAACAAGAGACGTGCTCAGCTGCTATTTGTAACGAACACTGTCAGCTTTTTTTGCTAAAAAAACGCCGTTGTCAACTTTTTCTTGTCAAAAAAGACGCCAGGTGTGAACACACCCTAAGAGCTCCAGCTCCATCGAAGAGAAACAAGACGTGCGAGTCTTTTTGTGTCCCGTTGCCATAGTGTATCGTTTGACCTGCGTTCCATTGATGATACCTCTTTACGTCCTCGTACTCGGGGTTAATTTAACTCAGGGTTGCGTGCACTAAAAGTTATCATGTGTTCTGAAACCAAAAAAACTCAGTTTGACAGCTCAGAGTTAGTCAACTCAGAGTTTGGGTTGGACAGGTTTGGCACACCTGGTTTAAGGCCTTGTTTACACTGCAGGTCTTGATGCTTAATTCTGATTTGTGGCCTATGCCCGATTTTTTTGACCTTCTGTTTACACGTTTTTGTTTTTGTTTTTGTGACCCATATTCGATTCACTTGTTTACACTTGCTATAGCAAAGCTGGTTGTTACACCACACAGTAGCCAAGATGGACAAATGCGAAATATGCTTAATGCTAGCTCTGCGATATATGTAAAATTCGCCAAATAACACGATTTTGAGGCAGAGAAGAAGGAAAAGGGCGATTATTGCAGCCTGCGCATATGCTTTAGTTATTATGGTCTTGACCATTCAGAGGAATGTCTGGGTGCCTGAGAGATCTCAGAATTGGTGGGAGAATATTGTGGCGGGCTTTAGCGAGGAGCAGTGGGTCCGAAATTTTAGAATGAGCAGGCCAACTTTTAATTTGCTGTGTCAACGTTTGCCCGCATTCCTCACTTACAATGACATGACATTTCGCTGGCCACCCCTTTGCAAATGTGCCTCAGGGTTGCTCTCTGGTGGCTTGCAACAATGCCTAGGGAAATCCGAACTGCCATTTTCAATGACAGTTGCACTGGCACATATCTGATTTACATATGATTTATTTCCACATATGATCGAGGCCTGAAACTGATCTCAAAATATCCGAATGCATGTGTTTTTTTTCCTGTTTACACTGTCATGGAACAGATCTGATCTGTGTCACATATGAGCAAAAAATCGGAATTGGGTCACATTTAACTGACAGTGTAAACGAGGCCTAAGAGAATGAACACCTGTTTTAAGATAAGACTGTTTAGACTGTTTTAGAGTGTTGTTATTTCTTGAAATATTATTTTGCTAATACACTCTAAGGGTTCTAATGGTTAATGTCCTGTAATCAAGTCCTCATAACAATGTTCCAAAATCTAGTATAATGTTCTTAGAAGGGTAGAGTCTCTTACTGCAAAATGGGGACAAACAACTTATTAATACCACTTATGAGCAAGGAAGAGCAAGGAAGACTGGATGAGCAAGTGTGTACAAAAGTGTGAGTGTACGCATATATATGTTAAATGATTAATGGAAAATTGCAGTATTGTTTGTATACTTATATGTGCTTATATACCCATAAAAGCAGCTCTTTTAGCCAGTTTCATTGTTGCTACTGTTGTAGCTGTAACTACTGCTCTTTGTCTTTTTAGAGCAGTAAAGGTTGTTCAACCAGAAAGTTCATCACAAAGTTATGAATTAATTGTGCTGTGGGTTAACCATTTTCCTGTATATTCATGAATAAATGCCACAGATGCTTTTTTTCCTGTCTCATCATTGTTTTTTTTTCTTGCCTCTGATTGGTTGTTTCTTTCTTTTTTTGCATCTATTGACACTTGACACTCTGAACTGATGGCGTTGATTAACTGTGATGTTTCAGAAGTTCACTGCTAGATAGTTCTGATAGGCTTGTTGCTTTCTTTCAGACAGTGATGGCAGGGCTTTGAAAAAGTGATAGCGAGATAGAGAGCAGGAAAAAAAGCTGCTGAGCAGAGAGAGGTATGAGGAGTCGCCAAGTCTTTGTCCCGCTGTGTGTGTGAAGCGACTAGGGGGAAATTGAAGTGCAGATTGTTTTGGAGATACTCCTCGCCAGGGCAGCTCTGGGGAGGCCATTGAACACATCCTGAAGCCCCAGACAGTCCAACCCTGAAAACACCTCATTTCTGAAAGTTGGGAGATGAAGAGACCTGCGGCGAGTTTAAAATGTAAATGACCTGCACTCACCCGGAACCCCACTGAGTCCTGCAGAACTCTGCTGCTGGGGTTTTGTTTGTTTCCTGGTGTTTATTTGTGTAAATGAATCAATGTGCAGCCACACACCTGACTGCAGTATTGTAAAGAAATCAATAAAATAAGTTTGTGCTGCATTAGAGCTCAAAGCAGCCAAAATGTTTGGTAGAGAACTTTGGAAGCTCATTATGTTGTAACAGCCTCGAGCCCTTTGTGTTTTGTCATTTTATCCTCCCGGCCCAAAGAGGGCACTATGGGGAGTTACCAACCATTATTTAATAAAAAAGGAAAACAAAGCTAAACCTAGGAATTTAAGAGACTTTTAGAGTGCTGTTGTCAAGTGGTGACCTGGCATGGGATCTTGGGTTCTTTTGTCTTTATATGTAAATGTATTTTTGGTACAGTTTCTGATAGCAAAGCTGCCGGTGTTTCCCCATGCCAATTTTTGTATATATTTTGTAATATCCCCTATAGTGAAGCAGGCAGAGTTACTTCACACTTGAGCGATCTTACTTGGACTTTGTTTTGTTTTGTGTATTTTTTGGGGGATTGCTACAATGGACTATGAACTGAACTGGACACAAAAAACTACAATTAACAAAGAAGAAAGCCAGACAGCTGAAGAGTGTGCAGAAGACTGTGTGGTGGGTTGTCACTTTGTGTTTTGATGAAAGTTAAAAAGCAACACTGTTGTGTCTCTGGTGGCATGTTCCCTGTCCCCTTAGATTCTGTTAAAGGCTTCGTGATAGTGTAGCCTAGTTAGTTTGCGGTGTGTTACAATGCTTTGTATGATCTTAATGGAACGGCAGAGTTTGAGTGAATGGTAGCTTGCAATGCGCCCTCTTTGGTGCTGTAACATGCTCGGTTATCTGCCAAGCTGGTTTATCGATTTCTGAAACAAGGCATAAAGAAGCATAAAGAATTGCACACCTCTCCGAGTGTTGCTTGTCAGCAGGCCGCTTGTGTCTTCCAGGGCATCGTTTATTTAAGCCTCAGTCGTCTCCACCCAAAGGGACAGTTGTTTTATGAGCGAGATTCAGATGTTTTGTGATTATGGCCTTAGCTTGTTCCCATTTCACAACTGAACAGCTCAGTGGACACTCCAGCTGTGGGGAAAGGGGGTGAGAGAGGCAGAGTAAGAGAGAGAGAGAGAGAGAGAGAGAGAGAGAGAGAGAGAGAGAGAGAGAAAGAGAGAGGGAGAAAATATCATGCAGTTCACTCTAGGCATATAGATGGAGAACTTGTTTCATCAATAATTTAATTTTTTGGATGACAATACTCAACATTCATATGATAAATTACAAAATGAGGTCATATTAATCTTGGTTTATAATCCATAATAAACCACGAAAATAACCTCTGGTTATGTTAATTCCATTCTAGAAAATGAACCACATGAACAACTTCAGGTTGTATTCAGTAGCGACTTCTATCACCATGCAAACCAAGCAAATACAAGGGGTCTTAGAGGGTAGTGGTCCTCCTGCTTAATAGAAGTAATTGGCTGAAGAAACTAGAATGTAAAATGCAAAGTGTGATTGCATGATTGGAGACATCACAACATAGATTTTATGGGCAACAAAAAGTTTGTGTTAACCATCTTCTCACAACATGGATTCGGACATCTGTTTCTCTTCATTTAGTGCCTAACATCTTACCATTGAACCATAAAGGGGGAATTACCTCTGGCTCTTACCAAACCATTTATGGTTAAGGACAGCTGAATACATAGCTGCATTCACCGGCTTATTATTTTTACTCTCCCTGTACAGTTCAGAGGTGACACAACCACAAAAATGTATTTTTTGAATGATCAATACTCAACCTCTTGATCAAATGATTGAATGCAAGCATAACAGGATCTGCTTACATGACCTCGGGGAAGTAAAATGGGTGGATTTAAAATAATAATAATAACAATAATCATGATTGCTTCCGCAGTTCCACTAATAAACACTGTTGATGATGTTATAAGACCTGTTATCTAGTCAGTGCTTCTAAAATAAATCCTGAAGTGATCATATTTCAGTACCAACCAAAAAAATAAGACTGATGATGAGTAGGTGCTGGAGATGGGTAGAGCTGCAGCAATCAATTCTAGAGGAGGTAATCCTTCTTACTGCCAGCCACTGGGTCAGCAATGTTGACTAACAAACATGGAGGACATAGTCAAGGAGTCCAACCCAGAATGGTTCAATTCTGTGTACTGTAAAAAAAACAAACAAGGAGGGGGGTGTTGGGGGTGTTAGCTCCTTAGAGTATATGAGTGTCTTATTCATTTTATTTCTGATTTATGTATGCCTACAGTACAGTGATTACAATAATGTTCTGCTTCTTTAGTCTTTAGAATGCAAGCGTCATAGTAATGGTAAATTGAACTTTGTTTGGTGGTCCTAGAACCAAAGTTATCATGTGTAATAATAATTGTATGCGTTTTTGCGTCACATGCAAATGCACATAAATGCACTTAAAGAACACACATGGTCAAATTGATTTTACTTTAGGTCTTGGAGGCGAACAGGAAAAAACGTTCAGGATGGTGTCTACCCACAAGTGCGCCAGAGAAAGAGCAGCAACCGGTGAGTGTGTAGGGGAACTTTTTTATTAGTTATCAGATTTCTCTAATACAATCTAAATTCTAAGGGTTAAGGAACTAAAGTGTTTGTCCTGTCACTTCAAGGAGTTCCTTTGTGCAGCTTTGTTTTTAAAATATTTTACACCACTGTTTTCCTTGCATATAAAAAATAGCACTGAATAACATGTTTGTTTACTTATTTATTCATTTATTAATCAGGTACACCTGGCAGTCTTTGACAGAATAATATAATTAGAGGGATGACACTAATTACTAAAATAATAACGATTCTGTAACGTCTCAGGGTGGCTGCCGGTAGAGGCAGCCTTTATGAGTGAAGCCAGGTGTCTGGGTGTTTGTGTGTGATCAGCAGGTTGGCTCTGAGCTTGTGAGGAGCTCGGAGGCACCTGGTGATTACACACAGGTGCTCCAGTTTAAAGTACTCCGGGCTTAGAGCTCAGGCAGGAGCAGCGTGAGTGCTTGAGTCTCCTCAGCTGTGCTCATTAGGAGATATGTGTGTGGCGCACTGTGATTGGTGGAGAGACGGGTTAAAGCCCGGTCGAACCAGAGTCACAGTGCGTGGTCACCGACAAGCAACATCTAACCCAAGGAGCTTACCAAGCTTCTTGGGGCTCTGGTAGAGAGTGCAGGAGGGTCTGGTGACAGTTCACCATAGGAAAACATATACCAAGTCAGGTCAAGTCAGAATGACTGCGTAAAGAGATCCCCCTGAGGTTAATGCTGTGTTGTGAAAGTCAGGTGTGAGTGAGTGAGGACTGTGTGCTGAGTGCTGAGTTCTCCAGCGAGTGGAACGTGTCTCTGTCTGTGAGAGGTACGGAGAAGAGAAGCCCGATGGTACAGAGCAGTCGAGAACCAGCGGCTATCCAGAGTGGGGACAGTGGGCTAGGAGAGCCTGCTCTGAGCATTCCAGGTGGAGGCTGGCTTTGAGGGGGTCTCACCCCCTGACGTTCTTCTGGCTCCACTGCTGGTCACGAGCTGGATCTGTGACTCTCTCTTGCTCTCGCTCTCGCTCCAGTTACGTGTTGCTGTGTCTCTCTGCCCTCAGCGACATGACCGATTCGTTAAATAGAATGGAAAAACTGATGGCATATCTGTAAAGTATTCTGTCAAGGCTCATGCTCGAGCTATGTAAATTGGTAAAGAGGGTTAAAAGCAGGTTGAATGAAACAGTAGTTATGTTTAATTGTCAGTAAGGCTGCAGCTTGACAGAAAAGCTACACATTCAGTGAAAATGAGCCAGAAGGTGGGGGGTGAGGGCTGTAAGGAAATACAGCAGCCCGTTTCCTTCCATTCATTTTCTGCTGAGGCACATTCGATACCTGCTGGGAATTAGTTTGTCGATAAAAGGCCATTACAGTCGGCATGGTGGGATTGCACCTAGCATTCAATTGTCTCTGCAGCCATTTATTTGGAATCGCACCACCTCCCCCGCATCTGAGAATATAGAGAAAGGAAGAAAGAGAGAAAGGCAATGAGAGAATAGGGGTAGGAAGAGCGGAGCGGAGCAACAAGCGAGTGCGAATGGAAATCTTCCTCAATCATTTTGCAGTTTGCAGCTTTTCAGGTGTGAAATGCTATTCACAGCAGTGTGTGTACTAAGCTTACCCAAACATGACTGAGCAGTTTTTCTTTCTCTCTGCGTGTGAGCCCACACACGCTTGGCTTCACGTTCACGTGTGTCAGACAGATGGATTTTAACAAAGCAAGATTATTCAAGCGCTTCCAAAGCAGGGTGGTATTTCACCATGCAGACTCAACAGTTGGAAGACTGTCATGCTCTGGAATGGCCTGAGAAGCAATTAACTGATAAAGGGCAAGTGAGTATGCCAAGGGCGGCAGAGCTCCAGAAACTGCCATCTAATCAGTGTCTGATGGCTGGTGTGGGATCAGAGCTGTAGATAAGTGCAAATGATTGAATGACCACAAAAAGTGTGTGCATTTTACTATGGTTTCTAGTACTGATTTCACCCCTTGCACACACGTTAAAGGCTGACTGGCCAGACACCTGAACTGTGAACTGACTCAACTTTTCACTTTTGCATGTTGTTTCAGAAACCTTTATTGATCCCAGAGGATATTACTTATATTACTGCACAGTGACTGAGACAAGAATTATATTAAATACCATGTCTAAACAAATCCGATAAAAAATATGCAGTACACACATTGCTTATGTCAAGTTGTGACATTTTACATAGTAAGCCCAATGCACATAATAGTAATAAGGTACTGCACATAATCAAACAATTTAGCTTAAAATAAGAAAATTTTGCATGATATTGCACATGGTAAGACTACAGCACATACGATACTGCACATGATAATAAGTACCTTGTTTGAAATTGCATGGTATGGTGTAATTGACATTTGTATTCATACCACTTAGCATACACCTTTACATTGACCAACAATGATGCTTTGTCTATTTGGAAAACATCCTCTCTACCAGCTGGTCATAAAGCTTGCCAGTGCCCATACCTGATTACATGGACACGTGGCCCAACATATTCAGACTCATTCTAATTAGGGAATTCAGCTGCATTAAGGTACAACTGACATAAGCATGCACATAGCTTTATGATCTCCATTGAAAAGCCCTTTAAACTGAATACAGCTGCACATGAGCCTGAGGTTACGGGCCCATTGCCAAGGGGTGACTAGAGGGACATAAAGCCCACTATTAGGCTTTTCTCTGAAGAGATGGAGCACAACTGAATGCCTTTGGAATTATTTGGAGTGGTATTTGTGATCCAGTACTAGTCATCCAACATCTGGCTTCACTAATGCTCTTGTCTGAATGCAACCAAATGTCCACTGCAATGTTTCAAGCTTTCCCAGAGGAGAAGAGGGACAAACTTTGGGACGAACTTTGAATCCATGTTTAACTGTGTAGGAAAATTTCAGAGTCTTCTCTAATGTGAGCAGCTGCAGAAATGCAGCAATAGATTGAATTCTCTGAATGTACAGGTAGTACTTCACATCCTGAACATCTATACAGTGTTCTACATGAAATGGAAACATTACATGCCTCAGAGGCACTATTGAGAGGCTTGGTCAGACCATTAAACATAGTCACATGACAGAATTGTTTCCCCACCTGCTTTAATAGTGAGCTTATAGCCAACAAACATGACAAACCATGGGTTCGTTATCTCCATGCAGCAGTGGAGATAGTAGAGCTTTACCACTGGTTCTCCCATATTCTACAAGAAGTGTAATTCACAGCAGTTTACATTGATGCTCTTGATTATGGCAGAAACATCTTGGAACATTGGGTTACTGACCTCCAGGTCAGGAGGGTACCCGGCTGTAAAAGCGTCAAGCGTCATTTTCAGCAGAAAATGAAAGGAAAGATTAAATTCTTTCTACATCCTCCACAAGTAGTGAATTTGCTGCTCAGCTTTCTTGGCCAGGCAGGTAGTGTTATGATTGCAGTTGAGGTAATTGAACTTTTCATGGAACTTTTCAAAAGTCCTCATTACCAACAAGTTATGGTTTTGTTTAAATGGCAAAAACGGCTCTTTAACTCAAGGAACATGAGCACCAAAATTTCTCTAATTTTAGTTCTTATAAACAAACAGAATACCACAAGATCTTTGAACCTGGGATATTTTTTTAAAAAACCTACAAAGGGAGGCATGTCCTGCAGAGCAGCAAATGGTGAGACTGTAGGAGGGAAAACATCAACATCAGTTTTTTATTTGTTGTATTCAGATATCATGTGTAAGCTCTGAGTTCCAAGGGTTAAACAAGAGCTCATTTTAAAGCTGCTATATTGAATGCAATGGGGTTTCTAGGCATAGGCAATCTAATTAGTTACCTAGAGTAGCACCATCTGAGGGGGTATTTCTGTGGCATGTAGGGGAGTTTCTTGTCATAGACAATCTTGTGAGTTGCCTAGGGCAGTTTTTCAGCAAGAGCTGTCATCTAACATTGCCTGCAGAGTAGTGTTTTTTGTTTGTTTGTAAGACCTCACATAAAAGAAATCCTCCATACACTGCCCACATCCCATTGCGAAAAACATTGATGAACACTCACCCGTTATGAAAATCTGAAAAGGCTTTTGGTAATTACATTTCCATTCATTTTGAGCTTTGAGGGATGCAATGCCCACACCTACCCCCTCCACCAGTTACCAAAAACTTTGACAGTTACTCACCCGCCAGAGTTGAAAAAACTGCCACTGATGATCCCAAAAAACACATTTATTTTTAAGAGGGGAAATCTTGTATCGTCTTTTCAAGTCAGCTCTTGCCAGATAAGAACATACTATCGGTGAGACACTGGGATGCATGCATTGCTTTAATAAGTTATCAAAAAGAGCTCTAGAGAAGATCACCCATGCACTAAATTCCACTGCTAGATACCTGAGCTACATCCACTTTCTACTCTTCAGGAAATGTTAGATAGCAGCCCCTGCTGAAAAAAACATCTATTATCATGCTAAAATTCAATTGCTACAACAATTGCTAATGCTAATAATGCAATAAGTTCTTGTTCTATCTGTAGTGTTGTGTTATATTAATTTCTATGCAAGACTTCAGAAAGCAGGTCTGGTTACACTGAGTAGAACAAGCATCCAAGACAGGGCTAAGCATATCACTGCCTTTCCTCATGGTGTTAAGCAATAAGAGCTCTTATCATGATATGTTCGCAGAAGAAAAATACTGTGAAAGGCACAGCCTGACAGGCTGGAGTACTCAATGATTAAAAATTTGGCAGCATGTCTAAAGCATACTGCTGCAGTGCTGCTGAATGAGAGCATGACAAATAATGAATGTAGTACAGTGTGTGTCAACATTAGACCAGATGTAAAATATTGACAATAGTTTAAATGGGCAGAGAGATAAAGTGTCTGTGTGTGTGTGTGTGTGTGTGTGTGTGTGTGTGTGTGTGTGTGTGTGTGTGTGTGTGTGTGTGTGTGTG
>JBBJLR010138650.1:0-16576 GCA_037577145.1 Brachypetersius gabonensis | reverse complement strand
AGATTCATGTTTGTGGCTGTAATGTGGCAAAATGTGGCAAAGTTCAAGGGGGCAGAATACTTTTGCAAGCCACTGTATACCCAGTGAGGGAAAGAAGTATTTACCGTTTGCCCTCTGACAAAGCAATGGCCAGGTTTATTGTAACTGTGAGAGACAGAATAACAAAAAAAACCAAAAACCCCAGTACACAAAATTCAGAGATAGATATGCATTGTAATGTGTGAAATAAGTACATGATCCCTTCGCAAAAGATGACTTAGTACATGGCAAAACCCTTGTTGGCAATCACAGAGGTCCGATGTTTCCTGTAGTTGGCCACCGGGTTTGTACACATCTCAGATGGGATTTTGTCCCACTCCTCGTTACAGATCCTTTCAAGTCAGTAAGGTTTCAAGGCTGATGCTAATGTGCTTCTTCTTGCCTTGGCCGAGTGTTTGACCTTGAGGGCCCTGCAAGATTTCAGTCCTTCACGACATAGTGTTACCAATTGTTTTCTTGGTGACTATGGTCCCAACTGCCCAGAGATCATTGACAAGTTCTTTTAGGTTCTTCCATTTGCAAATTATCATGCCAACTGTTGTCACCTTCTCAGCAAGCTGCTAGGTGATAGTCTTGTAGCCCAGTCCTGCCTTGTATAGGTCTACAATCTTGTCCCTGACATCCTTGGACAGACCTTTGGAATTTGATAGAGTTTCTGCGGACAGTTGTCTTTTATAAAGGTACTGTAACAAGCGGGGATCCCAGTTTGTTAAGTAACTCAGCCCATTACCTGCATACAGTGAAGACACCTGAGAGCCTGAAATCTTGCTGGTTGATTAGAGGTTCATATACTTATTTCTCATATTACAATACACATCAATCTCTGACATTTGTGCACTGGGTTTTTGAGGGTTTTTTGTTGTTATTCTGTCTCTCACAGTAAACCTACCATTACAATTATAGACTGCTCATTTCTTTGTCAGAGGGCAAACGTACAATCTCAGCATGGAGTCAAATACTTCTTTCCTCACTGTATATATTAGACTAACACACTGACTTATAGCATCTCGTACCTGCATCAGTTCGTTGGAGTCGATGAGGTTATGCTCCAGCATCTCCTGAGTCAGAATGCCCATCGTGCTGTAAAACTCATCTGCAGTCTGACACTCCTCAATTTTCCTGAGAGAGAAATAGAGAGAGAAGCAGAGAAATAAATTAGAGAAAGAAAGAAACAAACAAACAAACAAACAATGGAAATAGGGGTTAAAAACATTGGGGGACATTCTAAACACAAGCTTCATTATATGGTTTTGTTAGTAAGAGTAAGTGAATATTCTCACTATTTTGTGTCTGTTATACTGTTTATTATACAGTGTATTATATGGCTGTATACTGTAATAAGTTGAGTTTGGTGAATGAGGAGTTTCTCAACTCAGTAACAGCCATAACAGGCAAAAAAGGAAAAGATCCACTCACTCTCCTAGTTTGACCCAGATGGCCAAGGCCACTCTCAGCAGCACCTCTGAACCCTCGAAGAAGACCGAGTCCCAGATCTTCAGCACTGTGTGATGAGGCAGGCAGGTGGCAAACATAGTGAGAAACCACTGCATAGTGAAGACGTTGGTGAGTGGGGGCTCATAGCTGCCTGTGAAAATGGAACAACATTAAACCATGCGGAGATAAACCATGAGAATCAGACAATCTCTGTAAACTACCTTAGATTTACCTTAGTACTACTCCAAAATTACGTGCCGTAATTTAAATTGCACCATGAATCACTGCTATAATTAAGTATTTCCATGTTTATTTGAATTTTATTTATTTTCAACTTAATTTATTTACATCATTTATTTATAATGTTACCTTGTAATTACTTGCATCTTCATATCATTGATAAAAGTGAAGGGAGACGATTAGTTAAATATTAAAAGAAATGGGGTGGGTCACTCACCTCCCCCTGTCCGATTGGCTACTTTCTGTAAGTGGTGAAGGTGTTGAGAAAGCTCTGGAAGCTGAAGCCTTAGCAGATCCCGGAACACTGCCATGTCCACAGACAGAGCCCGCAGATTATTGGCAAAGTAGCTGTCAGGAAGCACCTTATCAATCAAATAAATCATCACCTATAAGAGAACAGTGAGAACAGAGAACAGCATTATGATCAGGTCACAGAAAGAGAAGCATAGAAGTGAAGTATGGAGGCAACAGACACTTGATACACTCTGTGACAAAATAATAAAGTGATAATAAAGAATAATAAAGAAGAATCTCTGTACGTCTCTGGGAGGATGTGCAGCAGATAAAAACCTGAAAAGTATTCATAGCCTGTACTGAGTGTGCTTGCTCAGTTGTTCGTTTTATCTTTATTATCATCTATATTATTCCGTTCACCCGTTTTTTGGCCCGCTACTCCTCCCAGGGCTTTCCAGAGAGAGAGATCGTTCCAACTCTGACACGTCAGGACTGATCTGGAATAGCATGCTTGTTCACAGTTTTATGCTATGCCCTCGTCTTTTCCTTGTCTTTCACTCATCCCTTTTTTCCCCATTCACTTGCATTCATTTTTAACCCCACTGAAATGAATGCAGTTTCAGGAGAAGATACTTTCAGGCTCCATACAGTGAACAAACCTTATGAAACTTCATATGAGACCTCAGGCCACGCCCCCACAGACCCACCTGTTTAAACTGAACTAGATGGAGTAAGTATTGGGACAGAGGAGTCATGCAAAGCTCATCAAGAAGAAGAGGCGCAAGAAGGGTAAGAGAACTGCTACATTTGAGCAAGCGCACATTGCATTTTCTCTGCGGAAATGCAGTCTAGTTAATGATGATTGCATAGCTGATTAGTAATGATGCACAAACTGTAGTTCATGCATGTCCTGTATTAATGTAATTCTCTCTTCTTTTGCCTCCCTGCAAAGTCTCACTCATGCTCAGCGATCTACTCGCTATATAAGTGTAACTTAATAATAATAAAAATAAACTGCACATGAAAAAATACACTTGTATGTAAAGGTTTGGGCACCTCTAGTCAGGCTTAACGTTTTGACTTTGAAATTAAGTACATATCCACTACTAACTGCTTGACATTTTCCAGGTATAAAACTAAATATGTAAACAGCAAGTGTGCACTAACATTTGCAGAAACATTGCTATATTAAATAGTTAATATTTAGGTTTGTGTTTGAAGTATTTTCACTCAAATCAACCAAACATTAATTCAACTGGGGGTGTTCATATTTTTGCATATATTATCCTACTCTAAATAAAAACCATGCAGACCTTTAATGCATCGCCCTCGTTTCCCTCAGTGACCTCCAAGATGAGCGCAGCCAGCACGTTGAAGCCCTGGCAGTAGCCAACAGTCTTGTTCCAGCGGGCATAGGCCAGCAGCACCCGCTTCAACACCACTCGGTCCTGCTCTGCCTCCTGACCACAGTATGAACTGTAGCCTGTCCTGTGCAGGTCCTGCAGGACAGAAAGAAGATTATGGGTGGGCAATGGCAATATGATATAACATTAAGCATTTTTGAGAATACCATGGTTCTAAAAGAGCATTAACCAATTGCATGTCTCACGGATATGAGTTTAAGAGGTTTTCCAAGCACTCACTATATTCAAACTTTGGAAAACCTAAATATCAAGAGACATGTTGCATATAATGAAAATGCTTCCAAGTGCCCTGTAAACTGAACCCTGATTTGCTATTAAATCATAGAATGGAAAAAAGCAAGCGAGAGAATGAGAGAGACATTAACAGGGTTATAGTGGTAATATTCTAATTTGTGGCCTAAAGATTAGACATGATTACTAGATTACACATGGCTGAACTGTGTAATGAATTATTAATTATTGTTCGTTTGCATGCTCTATTGGACAAATATGCAATGCCAATGGAGAATTGCCATTAAAAAAAATTGTCCAAGTTTTGCCCTAATTTCTTCCTTGTTCTTTTCCAATAAACAAATAAAACCTCAAAACATACACTAGTCTTTTTCAAAACTCCAGCTACTCAATTCTTTGTCAAAATGACTGAACTACCATAATAAACAATAATGTAAACAGCTTAAACGTGGCAGTGATCAGATTTCCTCTTCTCAAATCAGATTTGAGCCACTTCTATATTCTGTCCAAAATCAAAAACACCCCCTATATGTGGCCAAACGGATGACATAATGACATCACAAATGAGTTACAGAGCCTAAGTAATGTGATTTTCTTTCACCAGAGAGAAAAAACAAGAGTGAGAGAAAGAGAGAGCGTGAGAATGAGAGGGCGAGAGAGCGAGAAAGAAAGAAGAGAGAGAAATTGGACTTTGCCCTCTTAAGAACTTGTGATGATTCATTAAGCCTTTTGGTGGGAGGAGGCCACAAATGCTGCCTCTGTTCCATTAACAATTCGCAGCTGATGCAGCTAACAACACAGAGCAAACATCCTGCTAGGCCATTTAACATTTAATCAGAGCGCTCCCATTTTATCCCATTAAATATCTCCTCTAATAAACATCCGCTCTCTGCTTTCAGCTCTCTGCGATCTGCCTTGCAATCAAATATCTGCTGCCTGTTAACACTCATATTATTACACTCCACTGAGCTTCACAAGGACTTAAAAACTTCACAAACTATGCAGTTTTAACTAAATGAATCTAACGCATTCTACATTATTTAGGGCTGGAGGAATTTATTTTCATTTCAAACATCTTAACACAGGAGTGGGCACCTCCGGTCCTGGAGGGCTGGTGTCCAGCACAGTTTGATGGTAGTTCTCCTCAAACACATTCATTAAAGCTGACAATTAACTGCTGAGGTGAACCAGGTGTATCTGAGCAGGGAAATCACCAAAACGTGCTGGACCACAGCCCTCCAGGACCGGAGCTCCACACCCCTGCCTTAACATGTTATAAACCAAGCATAATTCTGTCTCCTGGTACATCAAATTAATTGGTAAAATACAGACATATAAAAATTACCTTGACGATCTGGATCCCAAGAGAGTCATCATCTGGATTGCTACGCTCATTAAAAGCAAATCTCATGGTCTTCTCCCAGTCTATAGAGATGCTATGGAGATACTGGTCAGCCAGGGTTAACCACACCTAGTTCAAAACAGACATAATATATGGCCACCATCAACATAACAGGCTTAGTAAGACATGTTGGTAATATCAAGCTGCTGCAGTGATCTACATTGTTCACTACAAATTATGGATGGATTGTGAGAGTTTGTGGTGCCTAAAAATCCCTTCTTATGATTCAGACAGTGTACTCAACAGTGCCCTAAAACACACTATTTCAGTCACAATGGTTGATGTTTAATAGGGAGTGCATAAATAACTGTACAATTGAAGAATGTAATTTTATGCACCATCATCATGCAAACTGCCAGCTAATCCCTGCTGATCTACTGAGAAGGCACATCTTTTTTTTTAAATCATATTTAAATCAGTCATTTGCTAAACAGTTTAGAAGAATCACTTTTAAATTGAAGCATACTGAACAAAAACAAGGATCAAGAGGACAAAAGAAAAGGACCTACCCTCCTCCTCCACTCTTTAGGGATACCAGTAGGAAGTCTGGCCACAGCCTTGAGAGCATCATACCACTACAAAACACATAATTATGCAACTCTCTGTGACAAAGTACAAGGCATTACAACAACTCACTTTCGATTCTCCCTCAATATATCCAGGACCGAGGACAGCATAGTTACTTCCATTTACAGCAGACCATGAAGCATCTTACCTGCTGAAACCCATTCTTGCCAAAGCCTGGTTCTAGAGTGAACTTCAGTCTAGTATCCACCCCTGTGAGAAAAACATTTAGAGATACTGGTGGTTAACTGAGGGAGATTGATAAAATAAATTAAAAGAATGACAGACTTTAAGAAAATAGAGCATTTAAAGCAATGCATGTGCAAACTATTTTCATCTCAATAATATCACTATGTCTTACCATAAAATATAAGAACACTTTGTTTCTAGACAAACTAAAGAAGATACATTTTGGCAACGAAATTGTAGCCGTGCAAGTTACATAGTGACACAAGTGAACATGTCCGGGGGGGCACTGTCTAAACTAATATCATCCAAATATCAACATGAAACCATGAAAATAACATGTCCTTTCTCTACTGTTTTTGTATTTTCCTTATCCTGGTCTAGATCATTTTTGTAAACAAGATAAATGTTTGAAGTACCTTTTCAAAGCTAAAAAAAACATTGCATTTTGACAAATTTAAAAATGTTTTCCCTGGAGCCAAAACCATGTCCAATTCAGGAACTATTCAGGAATCATATTATTATTAGAGTGCAGCTTCTCTGAAGGCTGGTACTCTGAAGTCCCTGTTTTTGAATATCTTTGTAATGCTTTTATTGTCCTCTTGATGTTCACCACCCACTGTAGCCTATTTCTGTGTTGAGTGGGTGTACCACTATTATGCTACAATGCTCGGATGTTTCCCTTCTATCAGATATCCAGAAGCTTGAAGACACCTCATTCAGCACTTCTTGTGAAAAAAAAAAAAATTAGGTCCCCTTTGCTGAAGTACCAGCCTCTACTGTTCTTGGAGGAATTCATACTAGATGTTAGAACACAGCTGAGCTGTAATGATCTGACTGCTTTCAGCCACAAAGACATTTTAGACAACGCCATGCATCCAACTTTGAGGACACAGTAGTTTCGGAAAAAATCCTTTACTATTCCAGCATGACTGTGCCCAAGTGCACAAAACAAAAGTTCATAAAGACGTGGTTGGATGAGTTCAGTGTGGAAGAATCTGACTGGCCCACACATAGTTCCAGTTCATCCCAAAGGTGCTGGATGGGGTTGAGGTCAGGGCTGAGATTGTGAACCAGGTTTTCCCCTCCAACATCTGAGCCTGACCTTATAAATCCTCTTCAGAATGAATATGCAGAAATTCCCACAGAAACTCCAAAATCCTGTTTGGGGACGCGCCTTGCGGGGGGATATATTAAAGTGTATGTATTTGAATGCAATGTCATTACGGTCCCTGTTGGTGTAATGGTCAGTCTTTGATATAACTGGTTAGATTCATAAGTGTGATTATTTCAGATGACCAAATACCAAATATTAGGCCTGTAAACCATCTTTACTCTCTGTAATCGAGCTGTGATAACGAGAGAACCTAAACTGAACAAAATAAACTCGTCAATAAAGAATGAAGCAACAGTCTTCCCTTTCTAACAGCTAGGCTAAACCGAGCTGCTCGACTTTCCGTTTACATTTCACAGTCCAGTATCCATGTTATCAGCTCGGTCTGCAGCTGTAGAGTCACTACAAACGTCATTTTTACAGTTCACACAGTTAGAAAGGCAGTATTTTTGACTGAGGCTGTAGAAGAGAAAACTGCGAGGCCCATAGGGCTGGGCGCTGTCCGTGTCGGAGCGGTGCTGATTTGCTTTCTACTCTCGTTTTTAGACTATAAATTCGCGTACACTTGATAAATTAGTTCGTGTAAAGTCGTCAGGATGTTTCCTTTCCCATCTGTGCCTCTATAACATACGCTGTAAAATAAACAAAAGCGGCATATTTGCTAGCTCTATTAGCCGTTGCTATGTTGCAGTTACACAGCACGGTAAGAGCCAGAGCCAAACGTTAGCACCAACTTACAGCTCATATTTCAGTATTTTCTCTAAAATAAAACCCTCTAGCAAGGTGGAAGACAAACCCGCTTCCTCTTCAGTCATCTCTCTCCTCCTTGAGGCTAAAAGAAGCCCGGAGACCGTTTTCCATTTAAAGCCTCTCTCTTTGAGGGGATTAGCCAGCACGATTAAAACCTCCAACACACTTCTACTCCCCCTTCTTGTGGAAAACACCCATTGCTATATGAAATGGAGGGCATACAAAGCCTCTGAAAGCTCCAGTGGTTTATATACAGCTCTGAACTGACCACACAGCATAAACAAATCTCAGACATCATATTCAGTCTCCTCAATAAAGCTCAGAAAAGCCCACAACCACATGTAAACACGAGAAAGCCTGTCAGGTCTTCCATACCTGAATATGGCTAATACAATAACAGGCTAATACAATAGCTCATCAGGGTGTGTGACACCTTTATGGTCCTTAAATCTCTTGCAAACACATTCAGCACGCTCAGATCAAATTCATTTTCATCAGAAAAGACCAGCAAATGTAAGAAAATGCACAGCCGTTATACAAGACTTCTTTAGTTGACCAAATTAACCATTTAAGCACCATGACCAGTTCAAGCGAGCCTCTAAGAAGCAGCACAGGGTTCACAAAAAAAGTGCAGTTTTTAAAAATGTACAAACCACTGGAAGGACACATTGGCTATTCTATTTCAGAGGTGTTTTCATCACCTGGCTCCAGTGTGCACAGCAGGCGAGGGGCACTCCTGGAGATGCCATTGCGCTTCTTCAGCACACTGCTGATGATGTTCCCAACCCCTCCTGTGTTTTGCCGTTTCAGACTTATCTTCGACCTCCTGGAGGCCACGAACTTGTCTTGCTTCATCCTTTTTTAGTATAGCAATAGCACTCTCGTAAAAATACAGTGGGTTAGGTACCCCCTCCTCCAGCCCTCTGGTGGTTCCAATAGAAAAGCGTTGAAAGGATGCTCTGCAGGAGGACTGCTCTTATGTATGAGGAATGAATGAAGAAGAATCGAGTCAGTCCAAGGAAGATGGCGAGGTGGTCACTGCAGCTGAAGGAATTTTCTCTCTTCATTCACACTCTCTTCAGTAAGGACCTTCTTATTCAGGCAACTGGTTTTAAGATAGACGGAAGCATCAGGGGTGCTGCTATTATCAGGGTTTTTGCCAAAGAAAAAAAAAACCCAGCATGCAGCAATGTATTCTGGAGCTTCTCCTCCGCCTCTGCAGGAGAGGGAGGAGGAAGAGGAGGAGGCAGGAAAGATGTAAATGGAGGAATATGGGAGGTGCAAACCAAAAATGATGGACAAATGGGGAGGAGCGAGAGAGAGAGAGAGAGAGCGAGAGAGAGCGAGAGAGAGAGAGAGAGAGAGAGAGAGAGCGAGCATAAGAGAACCAGAAAGTGGACATGTGTTCATTTCAACTCTGACTAAAGTTTTCTATCAGAATCCCAACGGATTAAGATCCACAATCCAAAGTTATGAGGAATTTATTTCAGAGGCTAAAGGAAATGAAGTCAGAAGATTAGGATGAGGATTCAGGACGCTGTACAAATATGAAGATGAACTCAGTGGTGAGTTAGGGGGTACGTAATTATTAACCATGCAAGAACTGAAACTGGTTATATTTTTTAATAAAGCCAAACAGAAAAAGCCAACTGCAGTCTCACAGTGAGGTTACAAATCTCCGGTGGGCTGATTTTTCAAAAATACAAAAGAGAGGAAAATCCACAGTTCACAATCTTGGTTTTGTAAAAAGTCTCTGTCGGTAATATTACAGGAAAAGGCAATACCATTACCTTGGGTGGGTGTAAAGGGTGGGTACTGTGATCAAATAATGAAATGGAATGAATTTAAATGATCCATGGCTTACACACACATACATCCATATCTATATCTATATACGTATTATTAGCATGTATATTCCTGAGTTAGATTTATATATATGTTATATAACATATTAGGAGGATGTACCTTATTTTAATAAGAGTTATGTACACTGATCTGCCTCAATAATCAAACCACTAACAGGTGAATAAAAACCATTGATTATCTCATTACAGTGGCACCAGTCAAGGTGAGGGGTATATTTGGCAGCAAGTGAACAGGCAATTTTTGAAGTTGATATGTTGGAAAAATGGATTAGAAAAAAAGATCAGAGCTCTGAGTTACTTTGACATGGGCCAGATTCGGATGGCTAGAAGACAAAAAGGCAGGAGGTGTGGGTTGTACTCGGTATGCAGTGGTCATTACCTACCAAATCCTTGCTTTTCCATTGGCATTGCTGGGTCGCTATTCAAGCAACAATGAAATAAATAAACGGAATAAAACCATGCAGGGCTTCAGATGTTCGTTTTCAGGGAGTTATACTGTACCTGCTTAGGTGTCATGCTGCATGTGGATAAAACACAAACAATCGCATCACACATTGTTTTCCTTACAAGTCCATCAGTGACTGAGTAATTCTGTAGCAACCTGCACATATAAAACTACATTCATTTACCTGCTTGTTGAAAAAAACAAAAAAAACAGCAAGATTACTTATGGTTACATGCAACAAACCAAGATTAATCTGGATCATAAATTCCTTAATTGCTGAGTCACTTCCTTAACTTTCGCTCAGTTTGTAGAGCAGTCATAATAATTCTACGGTCAGGTTCTCTTCTTAGGAGAAACTTTAGTAGTTGGTGAAGCATGTACTTATGTGCAGTTATTTCAAATAATGATCAGTAATAAATGTAACAGTAATTCATTCCAAACGTGAACAAGTTTAGCACTTATTTTCAGACCATTCAAGACACCTCAGGGATGCTAAAGAGGGTAAAACAGAAGCTTTTTGTGCAGAAAGAGTTACGTTTTGAAGGAGATTTCAGGCAATACACCCCCCTGATAATTCATGATTATTTGCTGCCACATTCATTTTTAAAACAAAGCTGCCAATAGCACTTGAAGGTCTTTAATTATCGGCTTCTAATGCAGAATGATCCCAGGCTTCAAAAAGGCTGCAAAAAATAAAGCCTGAAATTTGAAGAAAGATTTTGAAGAAACTGAGATGGACTTCTTTCATTTATACTTAAGCCGCAAAAAAAAGAACCCTTATGCAACCTGGTCCTTCTGCTAAGAGGAAGACTTAGGAGATGAAATAAGAGAACACAGATTAAGAATTACTTCTTTTCTGGGAGACGGCTTGCAGGCAGGCGGTGACAATGTCATATTTCTTCTGCTGCTTGTGATGAAGGCGGTCCTTCCTCTTCAGCTGACGCACCAGTTTAGCAGACTGAATGCCGATACGGTAATTCACCTCCTGAATGATCCATTTCAGCTCCTCTGGCTCTGAAAAGAGAAAGTATACACATAAAGCCAGTTTAAATCTGCGTCCAGCAGTGCAAATATACAGTAATCTGTGAATGAGACAGGCTTTTCCCATTTCTTGAGCGAAATAACACTAAACACAGTCATGTGAGTGAAGTGGACCCTTATTCACATGCGAGATTCGAGGATCTTTCTCTGCATTTAACCCATTTACCAAGTGAAACAGTGGGCTGCCACCAATGAGGGGCACCCGGGGAGCAATAACTTACTCCAGGGTATCCTAGTGATGACAAATCACATAAAAAGTAATCACTCAAGAAAAAGTGGCCCTCAAAAAAATGTGTAACAGCATCTTTCATCATCCAGAGTGCATTATAATACAGGAGACATATGTATATATACACAGTAGAGCAAAGTACAGTCAAGTTAGCTATAGTTTATACATACTGTTAATGTCAGACATGCAAACTAAGGCTGAAAGATTCAGACCAAATATTAGTATTGCAATTTTATTGCTACATGTTGTGTTAGTTATACCTGTCAAGATATCAAAGGCCCCATATCACTTTTCTGGAATTAAAAAGCATTCTGCGATATCAGTATTGCAAAGACATATTTTGCTGCCCTACACTGAACCAAGTATGAACAATGCACCAAACAAAGTAAGATGTATAAATAGGAAATAAAACAAATAGTAGGGACAACTGAATGCAGTTAGAATTTCTTTATTGCATCATTTGTGTTCTACAGTCCACACAGAATTCCTCAAGTAACTACTCTTGACTTCTCTTTTCTTAAAGACATGCAATAATGACATGCATCATCAGAGTTCCCAATTTTAATATGTACCTTATGTTTTCTCTACTACTTGCTACCATTTGCAATAGACATATTAGATTTACTCAAAAAAACCCAAGATTAAAATAAATACAAATAAACAGTACACTGTGATTGTGTGTGTGTGTGTGTGTGTGCCATGCATTACCAGGTTCATATAATCAATCCTTTAAATTTAATTAGGTGCTGTGGATGGCAGGGGTGCACAGATGAGTCAGGAACCAAACCAGCATTTTCCTAATTGTATGTTTTGTATCAATTATAATGTTGTAGTGCTGGAACATTAATTAATTAAGTAACTTGGACTAGATGTCAGTGTCATTGATGCATTATCCTTGGATTTTCTCTTCTGTCTAGGCTTAGGCTTAATCTGGGTCTTGGAAACCAGATCATAATGTATTTACTGACAAAAACACTTTCAGTCGAGATAAAGAGTTTAAAGCTTTTGCACAGTATTACACTATTTATACTGTATATAAGCTATCTACATATTTATGATGACCTACAAGTACCCTTGAATTAGGGGTGCACAATTGATCAATTATCACATTATCCCAATATTGATTTCTGCAATACTGAGATCACAGAGGCTTCAATATGCAAATGAGCCTCGAACTAATCCATTTAATTTTATTCCATGACATTTGTGTGGGTCTGTGTATCACAATATGTAGAAGTATAAATACAATCCTATTTTGTCCATGTCTAAGGCAGTGGTTCTCAAAATGGTCTTCAGCGCCCCCAAGATGTTGCACATTTGTAAGTTGGGTTGGAGAAAAAAAGTAATCGGCTTGAGAACAACTGATCTACAGCCTGAAGTTAACTATGCTGAACTGATACCTGTGACCACATGCAAGAATACAATACCCTATAGAAATGCTCTATACAACTTTATTCGCCGAAACGTTCTCATTACACTATGTACGTGTTCACAGCTACTAAAGACAATAAACTAGCCATTTATTTTACACTTATTTTATGTGATGTCTTTCATCTGGAGTCTGTAATAATGTTTTTCGTGTATTACTCTTGACTGAAGTCCTACACACCTTTTTGGCTCAGGTAGCTCATCTGGTGTCTCCTGGTGTGTTTCCCCTGGAGCTCCTGCAGAAAGCTGGAGCCCGTGGTGCTCCTGCTCAGGGCCGCCTCTGAGCCGGACGCCTCGGTGGAGCTGTCCCAGCTGTCCGCCCCCCTCCGGCCGGAGCCGCTGCAGGTGTCGTACAGCTCCACCAGCAGCCGGTCCACGATGGACGAAGCCCTACGGTCCTCTTGGAACGGCCCATTCCCCGAGTCTACCAGCACGGAGAACTCAGACAGGGGGCTTTTCAGAGCGGCGTCCTCAGGGTCGCACTGGCAGAGCCCTCCAGACAGAGCAGGGGAGAGCCTGCAGCCGTCCGAGACCCACCTGTGAGACGTCGCCAGCTCGAACACCCCGCTCTCCTCCTCCCAGCACAGCTCATGATCACATATGTCAACTTCTTTCAGCTCCTCTTCACTAACCTCCAGTCCGGACATTTCTCTTTTCTCCCTAAAACTCACTTCACTCCACCTTGTCTACGTGTCTCTCAGAGCCGGCCGGTGCGTCCTGCTGCGATCACATTTTTTTTACCAGTTAAAGAAGGAACTGGAGTTCCGGGTGTGGGTAATTCCTTCAGCCTGTTTGAGCTCCTACATTAGTTTCACAGACTCCACTCCTCTTTCTTTCCTTCGAGCAACCGAAGCGCCCCCCTGCAGGAGAGAATGGTGCAGCCCATTTTACCAAAACCTGGACAACATACAGGTGCAGCACCCAAAAAGGGTTCATTTAACCACACGCACCTTACCAAACTTTTAATTTATGTTATTAACTAATTATCATGACTTATTTTTTATTTTCTTTTAATTACTCTAACTATTTCTACTGGTTATTATTACCGTAACTGTTACTATTATGTTTTTGATTTTCATTATTTCTGCTACTATTGTCTTATTTGACCTTTTATTATTACTAAAATGGTTGCTACTTTTTAGTTCTCATATTTATTTTTTGGAAATGTATGTTTTATATTTATCATCTATAGTTTGGTTGTTTTTTGTTAATTGTTTTATGTATTTTATATTATAATATACAATATATCATTTGATATAGACACCCACACACACACACATGCAGGACATACACGTACATGCAGTCCCCCCCCCCCTCCCCTCCCCCCTCTCTCTCGGTTCATCAATGGTCATGACCTCACAGGACCTGTTAGTGTGCGTGTCTGATTTATGTGTATGTTTGTGCTGCTGGGTGAATTAAAGTTATTATAATAACTTTGGATGACCAGATAGGAGCTTGTGAAAAAGAGGACACCTGTCTGTGTAAGTCCGCCAGCACGAGTGGAAGTGTTCAGGCGTGTAGGACACTAGCTAGTTTATGAGAGACGCCCATGACGAGACGACTGTTTACGCAGCTAAAAATTTAAAACCGATTTCCAGTTCGGGGGAAAGAGGACGTCCTGTCACCCTAAATAACCATAAATACTCGATCTTAAACCTTGCGTTCTCTAAATCTTAAACATTAATGGACTATAGAAGTGACCGATCTGTCCAATAAGAGAGTGGCTCAGTAATCAGCTGACCGAGGCTTCCGCTACTGAACAGCACGTGACTGTGGAAACAGAGGGTCCAGGACCGGAGCTGGGGGGTCTCTGAACAGCTCTACAGCCTGACGCTGTCGGGGGACTGGGCTCGGAGCCTCACAGCACAGTCGTATGAGGCTTTAATCAGACTCTGAACATGAGCTCGACCCTGGGTCTGCGCTGCGGGGCGTTTCTGCGCCTGGCGCTAATGTGCGTCACTCTGCTGAGAAACTCGGCCGCAGACGAGAACCTGAACCTGAAGCAGAACCAGAACCACAGACCCAACATTGTCCTGATCCTCACCGATGATCTGGACTTCTCCATGGGCGGCATGGTGAGCTGTTTTCATCTGTTTATAATCCGTGCCGAAGGCACCAACTGTAAAACTGCACTATTCTCCTCTGCCTTCTTTTAAACATTTGCACTTCTATTGCACTTTCAGTTTTCTTCTACCGTTTTTTGTTATGTATCCTTTTATTTTTTTCTATTATTCTATTCTGTTTTGTTTTGTATTCTATTCCTGTGAATATTGACTTTTTGTGTATGATCATGTGATATACAAAAACACATTTTCTCTAGGGCTAATTTTCATCTTATTTATACGCATTATTGCACAGATCCCTTTAAACAAAACGAGAAAACTCATCGGTGAGGCTGGGATCACCTTCACAAACACGGTAATGTAGCACTGCAAGAACACATCTTGGGTTTTTTCAGTTTTGTTCTTCCCTAAGGGGCTGCTTGTGTCCTGCTAATTAGGGAGTTGCCTCTGCAATCAGACTGGGTTTATATCCCAGGACTGCTAGTGGCACCACTGAGGTACCCTTGAGCGAGGTACCATCCCCAAACACTGCTCCCTTGGCGCTGTGTTCCTGGCTGCCTGCTGCTTCCCTTGGTAAATGGTTTAAACGCAGAGAACAATTTCACAGTGTGCTGTACTTTACTAAACCAAAGCTGACCTGCCTGTCAGTTTTTCTTTCTACAGTGCAGAACTAGTTGTTAGTTGGAAGCATACATTTGCACACTTCAGAACTTGTTCACCCTTGTAATGTTTAATAATTCTACTGTATATTTTGATTACTTAGTTCTAGCCTTCAGTTTTCTGTTTAACTTATTCTAATTATATTATGCAGTCTCATAGTTTCAGGGGCACATTTCACCACATGTATGTGACAAATAAATCATCTAGAATCTTTCATCGTTATGATGTGCATTTTTGCCCACTTCTCAATCAGAGCTGTTGAAATGTCAGACACATAGGGACATGCTTTTAAAAGCTAACAGTAGAATATATATAAATTATATTCAAATAGTAAATGGTGATTTTTTGCTTAGTCATTCCCAGACCTCTCCTCATTGAAACCCAGTGTTACATTGCAGTTCTCATCAAATAGCTCAGCTCAATCGATACTTAGTTAAATTAAATTAGGAGCTGCTGATGGAGTTTCACAAATCCATGCAAATCTGGAGGGATTGAGGTAGAATCCTGAACTAAATTTGTGTTCTTTTAACCAGCCTGAAAAATGTCAAGTGTTTTAACAAACAAAACAAATCTTGATATAGTGTAATGCTTTCTTGTTTGTTTGCCTTTATTCTACTGTTAACTTGTGTATTTTCTGGCAGAAAGTTCCATACTGCTCGCATAAATGGCTTTATACAGTTTCCACAGGAGCCTGAGACTTTTGCACCATGAGTATAATATTTTTTTAATGTGCCTCCCACTGCTCCATGTGTTAACTCCACCCCAGAGAATCAACTAGTCTGAGATACTCACACCAGTACTAGGCTTAATGTTTACCTCTCTTTATCCAACAGTTTGTCTCCAGTCCTTTGTGCTGTCCCAGCAGAGCCAGCATCCTAACTGGCAAATATCCCCACAATCACCACGTGATCAATAACACACTGGAAGGAAACTGCAGCAGTCAGGCTTGGCAGAAAAGCCAGGAGCCCGTCACATTCCCGGCACTGCTGCAGAAATACGGATACTACCAGACCTTTTTCGCTGGGAAGTATCTGAATGAGGTACAGGCAGCTTTACAACTCATTTGCTAAATATTGCAATAATATTAGTAATGTGCAAACAAATATCAGTTACAGTGTAAGTTCTTGCGACTGCAGCATGCTTCATGGACTCGTGTGTGTGTGTGTGTGTGTGTGTGTGTGTGTGTGTGTGTGTGTGTGTGTGTGTGTGCGCGCGAAAACGCACACA
>JBBJLR010138636.1:0-16578 GCA_037577145.1 Brachypetersius gabonensis | reverse complement strand
ACAAACACTCAGCATATGATTATTATATGATCATTATACCAACTATCATGCAGCATAGAACTAGCTTCATCACAAACTCTGTACCTGCAGGAAAAACCAAACACTGATTTGAAATCAGCATCAAAAACACTACAGAACCCACAAAAATGTATACATGATGATTTTGACCTGTTGACCTGTGATATTATTATTGTTATTATTGTTGTTGTTGTTGTTGTTGTTGTTGTTGTTGTTGTTGTTGTTATTGTTGTTTAGTGTTGTAGTGCTTAAAGGTCACTGATATATTATTTTCAACACGCACTTCAGCATCCTGTTTATAGTGTGGTTGAGTTGGTTAGTATTTGTTTTTTATAATTACTATCATTATTATTATTTGCAGTGGTCCTTCCATTGTAATGTTTAGAGATTACTGGTGGTTCATTCATTTCAACACACGCTTCAGCATCCTGTTTATGTTGTGGTTGTGTTTAATCTGCTTCCTGGCTCTAACCTACCCACAGACCCTTCCTCTTCTTTCTTAGGGGCTTCCACACATTTACATCATGTTCCCCAGTTACAACGGACAGATATGCAGATCTCATCCTTTTAAAGTGACAGGACAGCCAAAAAAAATGTACACAAATTTCAATTCTGTCCTAAACAGTGGATCAGCTGTGACCACTGAGCAGAAGAAGATCATTTAGATTGGACTATTCGCCCCAAACTGAATTTGATGTCTGATGATATGAAACTGTTTGGAAATTTCAGCCTTGAGCACAAGAGCACAAATAGAATCTAAATTCTCCAGACTGTCCTGCTCATTTCTGCCTGCACCAGTGTTCAGGTTAAGCATTATTTTCTAAGCCATGAGGATGTTTTAGTTCTAGATTTGAAAACATGGTGAAAAAGTCTTATGATTGGTATTAGCCGAATGAAAAACAACTACGTTACAACGACGTTCCAGTTGGGTAGTTGGAAAAGATCCAAATCTAAGCTTTATTACTCTCATTTCTGTCAGTAGCTCAAGGATGTTTTGTACTGCAATCTACTTGTAGTAGCTAAGGATCCATTCTCTAAGTGTTTTGAGTAGGTCTTGCATTACACATGCAATGCATTATAGAACCATAATAAGATGGCGACCACTTTTAAACACAATCATTGAAATCAAGGTTATCCTTATTGCTCAGGGTGTTTTAGTAAAATTTGATTTCAACAAATATAAACAGTGTAAATGAGTCTAAAACCGGTGTTTGTTCTCCTGCACGTTCTCCGTTTGCTGCTCTTTTGCTTAGCTGCTCTCTGGACCCCCCCCCCTCTGCGGGTTTTCCCCACCCACTTGTGGTCGGAGACTATCCTGAAAGTTGTCCAGGTTCAAAGGTCTTAGACACACGTAAAAGAAATGTGTGCATTTTTGTTTTTCATAGGAATTTGTGTGTGATGTCATTTTAAAAACCCCAGTGGTACTTTATTATTACATGTTTTTTTTAATAGATAGCAGTAACTTTGGTTCTATGTGACACAAAATCACCAAAAAAACAACATCAAAACAAACCCAGGGAACTGTTTTTGATGATGATTTACTACTACTACTACTACTACTACTACTACTACTACTACTACCAATAATAATAATAATAATAATAATAATAATAATAATAATAATAATAATAATAATAATAATAATGTTTAAATCATATAGCCCCTTTTCAAACCCCAGGACGCTTTACAGAGTGACAACAAAACTCGCATGCAAATAACAGACTCACATTTACTAAACAAGAGCAAGTCATAACACAGAGAGGAAAGGCGTGACTTGAGGCAATTCTTAAATTTTAAAAGGTTTTTGGGTTCCAACATTTTTAACATTGAAGGCCTCCCACCCTCAGTACAGCCTGTTTTTGGGTTTTGTAAGTAAACCAGTTTTTTGGCTTTAACATGGTGTAAAGATGGAGCAGGTCTTATGTATGAGAGGTTGCGTGGCCATGAAAGACTTTAAGTCTATAGAAGAATTTTACACTGAATTCACAAGGATACTGTAGCTAAAAAAAGCAAATGCACAAACCTTTTTGACATTTCTGACTGAAGATAATGCTGGACTGCTACTCCTGGCCCAGTAGAGGGCGCCTGGGCCTCCTTTCAAAAACCTTCACCAAGTGAAACCTTCATCATGTGATCAGAGATGTGCAAATAGTATTAGCTTCCTCAGAGAGCACTGGCCTCCTCCAGTTCAAACAAGCTGACCTTCAGAGTAGCCCAGAAACAGCTAGAGCTGTTCAAAACACTGACTCTGCACCTGCAAACATCAGTTTATTCAGAACAAACCAACAGTGACGTTGACTGGTGTTATCAACGTTGCTATCAACCACATGTTCAACTTCCTCATTCACTGCATGGCAATATTCATACATAAAGTCTCAAATATTTTTCTAACAGATCAAAGGTGGAGCTGCAGAATTTCTACCTCAGCTTTTTGGGAAATGCTGTAAAAGAACCACTTTTTAGTCCTTAAAGAACTTTTCAATGGGATACATCCCTATATACATTTTCAAATTTGGTCTTGGAGATCTATAGTGGAGGTACTGAATTTCTGAATACTAGGAGGTACTGAAGTCATGCTTTTTCTGGGAGAAATGCTGTGGAGAAGACACTTTTTGGTCCTTAAAGTACCTTTCAGTGGATGCTGAAACTTGAACCAACTCTGATAAAAAACGTCCAAAGCCAAGAACACCCCAGGAACCTTTACTCGTAAGAGCGTTCAGAACAGCAGAACAATTTGCAGGAGGAAACTGATAAGATCAGAGATTTTCTGCTTTGTTAATGCTTCTTCTTGAGCAATGAATAGATCAGGGCACTGGAGGAAATTGCACAAAGTGATAGATGAAAGAGAGCGGACCACTTCCCATCATTGCACCTCAGTAATCTCTCGGCCAATTGGAGTGAAGCTCTTTGTGGCAATGCTGGACGAGTGCAAACACCTTCATGTTTCTATGCAGTTCATCATCCATACGCCACATATCTGAGGCATGAAGAGACACCGTTTTTTTGTCAGCACATATGCAAACTGGATGTAGACTGAATTTGAATTTTGGACTGGTAGAACAGCGCAAGAACACTCAACTGACTTTACAACAGCACGCAACATTTGGCAGCCAGGAATAAAACCATACACTCAGGTAACGTACAACATTTCACTTGCAAATCATTTATTGTTGCTTCTCAGGAGACTTTTGAAGCTGCAAACCCTTTGCATTCACTTCTTGGAGGAGTATGATGGACAGGGTTTGCAAAATAAGTGCAAAAGAAGGTTTATGAAATGTAAATTTATACTAAAGAATTAGTCTTTGTTCATAAATGTAAAATCCCGTCATGCACATGCCGCAAAAAGGAGGTGGTCCACCAAACATTAGTAAATAAATAAGTCAGGTATGAATGTCTATAAATAAAACGAGACGATGTAAATCTCCATCTAAGGTTCTGCACTAATACTGTACCAATGGGGCAAATTTTTTCTTTTCACTTTTGTGCTTATTCACCATAAAATTAGGCATCAGATGCGGTAAAATTAGGCATCAGATGCGGTAAAATTAGGCATCAGATGCAGTATCCATGCCACTTGATGCTCCTGTGCCAATCAGTTTAATCTGTTATTCTCGAGTCACAGTCTAATATGTGTCCATAATCAAAATAGCTGTATTTGAAGCCATAGCAGTCTCTTCTAATTGAAAAACGAAAATATAAGCCAGTCAGATCCTTGGTCTGCTGGAATGTCTTCTATATAAGGCTGAATTGTGTGGAAAATGAATAGACATCCATAGGGTTAATGAACTCATTCCATACTAGAGAACACACGTGTGTAGAAAACATTCTTTGCTTCATTGAAGTTCCAACTGTAGGTTTCCTACATTTCTGGTGTCTCCTTGTTTCACTTGCCCTTTAGAGCATTTTTGTTCTGCAGTCACACTCGTTAAAAGCAAATATGATTTTACAGGTTCTTCTGAACCTTGGGTGTTTTTAAAGCTTGGGAGTGTTTTAGAGGATCACTAGTGGTTCTTCTATGGCAGTGGACCCCCTGCCCCCTGCACTTCAGCACAAGAACACCTGGATAATTTATTAAGTAGCATGATCAGGTGTGTTGAGAGCAAAAACACTAAAATGTGCAAGGCAGGAGGTTCCTCAGGACCCTGTTTTGGGAACCATAGTTCTATGGGATAAAATCAGGCTATTTTTAAGAAGGAATGGATGGACACTATGAAGAGTGCACGGCTAAGCTGTAGAGCTCTTTAGCTTGATGATGTACTTGACAGGCCATCTATAAATAATCCTCTTGTCAAAAAATTGCTTAGCTACTTTCTGTTTCACAGTTTCAACCTGCAGTATGCTTGCAACAAACCACATCAAAGTTTTGTCTTTGGGCGGTCAACTAAACACTTTTCCATACAAATGAATGAATTAAACTTGTCACCCAAATTAAAAGTCACCCAGAGTGTAGTTAAATGGCCAAACATGTTTAGTGTCCACAAAGTGCTTCTTTGTTTTGCATTACAGCAAGAAACTAAGCTAAATGTATGCACACCTGTCAGCATCATGTAAACTGTGGGTGCCAAATTGAATTGAATCTGAAGCAGAAAAGCATGAACACCAATTCAAATTGCAGTATGGCTCTAATGAATAAGAAAATGACTTTCAGTAAATTGTTTTAGCCACAGTGGTGCAGTGGGTAGCACTGTTGCCTCACACCTCCAGGGTTGGGGGGTTGAATCTGGGTCCTGGTCTTGTGTGTGTGGAGTCTTCATGTTCTCCTCTTGTTGATGTGGGTTTCCTCCGGGGTCTCTGTTTTCTCCCAAGGTCCAAAGACATGCATGTCAGGTGAATAGGGGATTCTGGATTGACTGTAGGCGCGAGCGTGTGAGTGAATGGTATGTGTGCGTCCTGCAGTGCAGTTTAAGAATTAAGGGGTTGCAGAAAATGAATGAATGAACAAATTTTGTCTCTCTGTGTTTTGTTTTTGAATTCATTTCTTAGTTCAGTTATAATTAATTAGGTCATTTTTCCTAATTTAATTGCACTTTCTAAGGCTGCATGAAAGATTTTTGAGACAACCACCATAAATCATTTATAAAGGCTTATTCCAACTAATTTTAGGTTCCTTTCAACAATGGTGTAAAAAATGGAATAAGTGTTTATAAAAGCTGAAATAAGCCTTTAAAAGTGTCAGTTGTCTTGAAAGACTTAGGCATCATGTAGCCTTGCAAATGCTGTCCAGTCACAATAGAAGGCTGATGGACAGGGATTGACATAAGTGGTACGCAAGCCCGAATAGACCTAAGTTGTATGCAAAGTGCGCACCAGTTCTCAGGCATCACAGCGCAAATGCATACCTAATTCGAGACTTCACACTACTTACTTCATATATAGACCCCAACATGGAACTCTGCCCCGCCCCAGAACCACACTGTGACATAGACCCCTGCATGGACACCCCGCCTACTGGAACCACGGCGTGACATAGTCCTCGGCACGGACACCCCGTCCCCCCAGAACCATGCCGTGACATAGACCCCTGCACGGACACCCCGACCCCCCAGAACCATGCCGTGACATAGACCCCTGCATGGACACCCTGCCTACCAGAACCGTGCCGTGACATAGACCCCTGCATGGACACCCTGCCTACCAGAACCATGCCGTGACATAGACCCCGGCACGGACACCCCGCCCCCCCAGAACACGCTGTGACATAGTCCCCTGCACGGACACCCCGCCCACCCCCAGAACCACGCTGTGACAGACACCCCGTCACCCGGAGCCCAGCGCACACATGCTTAGTCATGCTTTAAAAGAGAAGAGTTTTTCTAATCAGTACCAGATGACATTACCATAGTTGGAGGCTTCATGGCCTGCTGTGTGTGACCTCAGGTTCCTGGCAATGGGACTCATTTTCTGCATGTTGATTACATGCCGGTTTTGTCCTAGAATGTGCAAACGTGATGCAAAAGTCAATAGAAATCCTCTATGATTGTGAGATTATGGCCACAAATGCGTAAAATGTTATTGGTGTTGATTAAATCAGCCTGTGCTCGACCACACTGATATCTATGGGAAAGGATGTGTGTTCTCTTTTTTTTAATCTCTGTTTTCTCAGCCAGTTATTTACAGTCACAACAACTGCAGGCCTTGTGCAGAATCCACTGCCCGCTTAATTCCAGGGCCTGCTCGGGCCCCGGGGCCGGCAGCACTGGAGACGTTATTGTGCGCTTCATCTTTGTTTTATTCCTTCTCCAGGGACAGAGATAAGATCCCTGCAGTTTTTCGCTCCTCTCAGAAAAATAACAGTAATAAAAGCCACACACTGCCTCTCTGCGTCAGCGCTCATTCCTGCCTGCAGCCCCAGCCAAGTTCTCTCTCTCACTTCTTACTTTTGAAGGTTTGCCACTCTCATGCTGTCTGGTTCTCTGTCTGCGTGTCGCGAGGAGCACTGACCACTGAGAGAGATCATTCTGGTGATCAGAACAATTTGAGAGATGAACCTTCATTCCTGCTTTGAGGCAGCTGGAGTGAACTTCTGGAATTTGAGGGTAAATGGAATTATTTGAGCATAAATGCTGTATAAATAAATAAATTGTACTTATTGTACATATCAAGCATTTATTAATATCACACTGTTGATACTAAGTTTTATTCTCAAATTAAAATTGAAACATAAAACCAAAGTTAATGGCTGGAATTTGATACAGCTTCTCGCCCGAGCCATTATTGAATTTTGCCGAAATTCCGATGTTAAACTGTTCCTTAATTTCCAGTGTATTGAGTGTGTATACACCTTTTTGAACGGTTAATCAGGGGCCGAGAATTGATTGTTTAAAAATTCAATTTCTGTGGTCGTGTCACCTCCATAATGTGTGGAGAGAAAGAGAGCGGAGGGGAAAAGACCCGTAGAAGTGTGTAGCAGTGAGAGCATAGTTCGAATTATGCGGGGTATTGGGGGGTACTGTACCCCCTGATCAAGACCCAGACCCTCCCTGGTGGCAACTATTCATATAGTGGGGTAATTCACACTCTGAGTGAGAGTGCCTTGCACAGGGGGATTGTACACTTTAAGGCTATGGCGGCAGGAAAGCAACGAATGCTAAGCAACCAATCAGAGCTAAAAACACAGCTCAGTCTTGGAGATACTAAAGCTCAGGGCCATTGCAATTTTGTTTGTTGTGATTTATTAAAAGTAATCAGCCTGTGAATGCGGCTATGCACACTTTTGCCCTCCCATTTTTGAACGGGAGTGTTTTGCTCCACCCGTTTTCAGTCGTCCTTAACCATAAATGGCTTGATAATACGCAGCAAGTTAACGCCCCCAGCAGTGAATGGGTGGTAATACACAGGGTGCTGAGTGAAGAGGGTCAGAGAGTCAGGCACTGGTTTGATAGCCCACTGTGAGAGGAATTTTTTTTAACACTAACTTTTTTGACCATAAACCCAATATTTGTTTCCAAATCACACAGTCACACTTTGTATTTTCTCGGGGTAATGCAATTTCATTTTATGACTGATGTTTGTATTTAAAAATGCTAACATGGCTCAGAGTCTATGAAGGATAGCATGAAGGCCAGCATGTTTGGATGAGGTTGTCTCGGTGTTTCTCAGCACGGGTTCTTCTCTGTACTTATGTTCTCATAGACTTGTGAAACATCATGACAGTTTATGGTTCCAATTCAAAATTTTCATCTAGCCAAAAACAAATTACAAACTCTGGATCAGGACAAGTAAGGGGACTTTGGTGGTCTGGGGTAATCATGTTTCTCAGAATGCATTTCTCACAGCTTAACAGGAATTGTGACAGAGGAACGACTTCGTAACCATTTGAAATGATTACAGGCCAAATAAATTTATTCCTTTTTTAAGGTTTAATTACACCTTTCTGATACTATTCATCAACATTGAGATCTGTTCTCCTATTCATCCTGCTCTCCATCATTTGGTGCCAAAAATATGTGATGTGAAAAGATTCAGCAATTGATTTATGGTGACTTAAGGATCTAAACGATGTCCCAGGTTTTCTGTATGTATAATGAGGGAGGAGCGTTGCTCCCAAATGTTCTGCACAACAAATGTTGTTGGTGATGTTCAGAGCGCCACAACGTCCCTCCACTGATCCAATCCAGCATCCACCAAAACACAACTAGCAGCACCGTTTGTCCAGGAGATTCTGCAGGTTTGAGTAATTTCCCCCTTTTACAGGCCAATAAAACCCCAATAAGATATCAATCAAAAAAGGTGAAAATGCAGCGTTTACAGCCTCAAGTCAAAACTCTGGAGTCAAGCTGAGCTGTGTTGATCAGCAAGATTACAAGCATTTATTTTGCAATTAAATTAATCATTTAAATGCTAACATGGCTAACACACAGTGTGAAAATGACCATGTATGGATGAAGACTCTGTACTGTAACAAAGATATGAAATTGTGCTGAGACATTTCCCAGTATGGAACAGGTGAGTCAAGCAATACTTGTCTTGGGATTGCATCTCCTGCTGTCAGCCAAATCTCAGAAATACACAATTTATAAATAGCATCCTTTCTCATTCTTGGACTTCACAACGCAGATGTTTTTCAAATGTATCAAACTTTGTGGACACTAGACACAAGTGCCAAAAAATTCCAAGAAAATTAAAAACATACATTTTATCTCCGTCCCAAAGCATCAAGTGTCCTTGCGTATCTCATTGCAATGTGAAACTGTTTGTGTTAGTCATCTGAAGATCCTGAAGGAAAATAATCTCTTAAACTATACAGGCTATGGAACAGTGACCTAATGTACGTCTCGCTTTCTGTTGGATTAATACTGTTCCAGAATAATAACTGAGGGCCCAAGATGAATGTGAATGTGAGAGAACATCCTATAAGTGTGAATGGGTAAGAACATTCAAGAACAGCATGAAGGGCATTTTAGAACAAAATGAAGTGGGTGGACATTCTACTACGGAATGAAAGCTGGAGGGCATTCCTAAACAAATGAGCAGGACCTTCTAGAACAGAATGCATGGGGTAAATGTTCTAGAACAGGATTAATGTGGAAGAACACCCAAGAACAGAACAAATGGAGAAGGAGATTCTAGAACAGATGGAAGAGGGAAAGAAATTCTAGAACAGAAGGTTCTCGTCTGAGCTCATATAGAATTTTTGAAGTAAGGCATACACATTTTTGAAAGGGGCAGAGTATTGATTGTCCATACATTCAAAAATTCAATCAATTGCGCTTGCGTATCTCATTGCAATGTGAAACTGTTTGTGTTAGTCTTCTGAAGATCCTGAAGGAAAATAATCTCTTGAACTATAGGGAACAGCCACCCACCGTTCACACTTGCTGTTGGATTAATACTGTTCTAAAATAATAACTGATAGGCCAAGATGAATGTGAATGAGAGAGAACATCCTATAAGTGTGAATGATTGAGGAATGGTATTCTAGAACAGACTGGATAGGCAAGAATATACTAAAACAGAATGAATGGAGTGTATATTCTATAACAGAATAGAATGGATGGGGTAGACGTTGAAGAACAGAATAAATGGGAAAAGAGATTCTAGAACAGAATGAATGTTTTGGACATTCTAGAACAGAATGAATGGGGAATGACATTCCAGAACAGAACAAAATGAGTGGTGAGGACATTTTAGAACAGAATGAATGAGCAAGAACATTTTTGAACAAAACAGAATGAATGGTGAAGGACATTCTAGAACCCCGAATTAAAGGGATGGATATTCAAAAACAGAATAAATTATGGATATTCCAGAATACAAAGAATGGGAAAGGACATTTTAGGACATTTTGTATGCTGTGTTGATGTGCCATATGTTCCTATTGTTTCTATTTCAGCTGAGTTCTATTTCACAACAGTCATAACTTCACAACATGTGTATTATATGTTATAATAATTGCTTAATATGTCCTATGAATAATAACTGGATAAGCTTTGAGTTGAAGATGTTATTAAACAAAACAATATCCATATCCATAGAGACCAACATTTTGTCTCATGTGTTCTGGTTTGCAGGACCTGTTGAACCCATTTCAGTGCCAGAGACAATGAACAACACACCTATGGAACGTCATCCATGTAACCACTCAGAAGAGTACAAATACACCACCTACAGTGTGGTGTTCAGCCTGGTCTTCATATTTGGCCTCGTGAGCAATGTCGGCGCACTGTACATCTTCTGTAAGTTCTCCATCAAGAATCGCCTGTCTACCATCTTCCTCATCCACCTGGCTGCTTCTGATCTCGTCTTTATCCTCACCTTGCCCGTACGGGTCATTTTTTACTTGACCCATTCACTGTCCCCCAAATCTACCATGACAAACTTAGCCTTCGCCTGCCGGATCTCCACCTTCCTGTTCTACATCAGCATGTACTGCAGCATCCTGTTCCTGACGGCCCTGAGCGTGTGCCGCTACCTGGTGCTGGCTGGCCGGGTTCGCCTCCAGAACAGCGAGGCGTGCCGGTGGGCTCGAATCTTGTGCTGGGGCATCTGGGTCTTCGTTCTAGGAGGGAACACCCTGTACATCTCGTTAGCTTTTGGCTTCAATATGGAAGCAGAGGGATGCCTGGAGCCCACTGGGAAATCTTGGGGTTTGCTGTATAATATGAACCTCATTGTCCTGGTGGTCTGGTTTGTACTTCCACTGATCGTGGTGTTGATTTGCTACTCACTAATGATACAACACATCCTGCGGACGAGGGCAGGCCAGAGGCGGCGGGATGTGGCGCTGGTCTGCTTGGTGCTTTGTATCTTCTGCCTGTGCTTCCTGCCGTACCACATCCAGCGCACACTGCACCTCCACTACATTCTGGAAAAAAACTGCCAAATGCTAGCCACCTTGCAGAAGACAGTGGTGGTAACTCTCTGCTTTGCTGCCTTCAATAGTTGCCTGGATCCACTCATCTTCTTGTTCGTTGGCCACGGCTTCATGCAGGTGGTGAACAAGCTTATTGCTCAGTGTTCACTACAAGGAGTGTCTCGGACTGGACTGGTTTCCTCTGTTTCTGATTCTACATCTCCACCTCCAGTGCGGCTACCATTAATTAAAGGCCCTAAGAGTGCGGAAAAAGAGCAAGATTATCCTGTGGTATTGTGAGCAAAAAACTGAAACTACAGCTTGAGGTGATGGCTCACAAATGTATATTTAAACTTTTTGACAGGAAAAATACATTGTTTGTGTGTTTGTATAGAGCTGGGGTTCATTTGTAGACACTGTGAGAAATGCAAAGGTGAACCAGGACGTGTTAGGTTTTCATTGTATGGCTAAAAAAATGAAGAGAAAATATTAGAAAACTGGAACAAGACTTTAAAAAATTAAAGAGCAGCAGAAGCGGCTCTTTCAGAGTGAAAATCATGTCACTTAGGAATGAACACTGTTACTGGGCTGAAACACACTGGAAAATCAAAGCGTGATACAACCTACAGTACTGTTCAGGTACAGCACGGTTCCTGTATACCTGAGGAAAAGCACTTTTAGTCTAGTAACCTGGGATTAGTCCCTGTTGTTCAGATGGGGGCATTTTCAAGAAACACACTATAGCAGAAAAGGAATACCTTGAGGGCATTCCCTTTACCGCTTGAATCAGTCATGTTCCCGTTTCATCACAAAACTCATGTCTTCAGCGCTTACCGAAGGGACAAGGTTTTCAAAACAATGGACATTTCTGTCATATGTTCCTCATTTACTAGAAATATACAGACTGTCAGAATACAGAATGTCTGTCTTATATAAAATACAGCTTTTATGTTTTGACTGCTATGTTTTGCGGAGGAAAGCAGATGGGCTTGTGATTCTTATGATTATCTTTCAAGAAATGAGAGAGACTGACCCATGTGGTTAGAAGACATCTAAGGAGATCAATTAAACAAAAAAATGTGTTTTCGCGATCTGTATCTATGTTCAAAGACATCTAAAGAAGTGGAGATCAGGCTGTATTGGTTTTTGCTCAAGAAGAATGTACATGTGTGGCCTGAGCAGTGTTCATCTGCATACATACACACATGTATATTAATATATATTGGCCTGGATTAATGTATATCAAAAGATTAATGGAGAGCACATGTTCAGGTCATGTTGATTTGCTTCTTGTCTTTTTTTTATTGGTATTCTTCATTCAATGGTTTTTGGTTATACTGATTCTATTGTTTATATTGGTTATGCTCTTTTAATGAAGCTTTATTGTTTTCATTGTTTCAAGTCCTTAAATAAGACTTGAAATATGAAAACAAGCATGGTTTCACAATTGTAAGCGGTGCAGTGGAGTTGTTATGACTGCCCATGCTTCATTCTGTCCTTGTAAGCGGTGTAATAAATGAGATTTATCACTGTTTATCAAACTTGACCCTGATTTGACACCCAGGGGAAATTTATAAGAGAGAGGTCCCGGTGAGGTGTCTACAATACAGCAGTGTTTCCCAACTGTGGTCTAGGAGGCTCCCAGCCCTGCACACACACTTGTAAATGAGCTGATAAGTCAGGTCAGGTGTGGGGAAATTCGCAGAACACAGGGCCTCCAGGACCAGAGCTGGGAAACGCGGCAGAATGCAAGGAATGGAGCTTTATCTGGAGCTGACCTGGGCAGACGCTCTGCAGGTGCATACCTCAGCTGATTCTCCAAATCTTCTGAGTTTTCCTCTTTCATCTCCTCTGGGTGACCTATCCTTCTCTGATCCCAAAAGAAGGGCTTGAACTCTGTTGCCTCAGCAGGGGCTGGGGTTGGGGGGGTGGGGTTGCTTCACTCTCCATCAAACAATAACATTCTGATGAGCTGATCCATCTCGTGACTGTAAAGACCTCCTAACAAACCGCAGTTCACGACTGCACAATACGGAGGAAAATCTGTAATTTCTGCACACGTAATGATCCTAATGAGTCTTTTTTTCATGCATGTCAGGACAATAAGTTTGAGAGGTGGCAATTCTGTTTGTGTAAATGGGAGAGGCTGTAATGGCATCTTGCCTCGGTGCTTAATCTGGGTGAAGTGGGTGAGCCCATTTGTCAAACACAAACAATGACTTGGCTATACTTTAACACACACTAAGGCCTATCCTGTTGCTCTCTCCACACACACACACACACACACACACACACACACAATCACACATACACACACTCTCAGAGGCACTTTAGAGTGCAACGTGACAGAGATAGTGAGGGAGATGGGGAGATAAGACGGGACTGCAATTTCAAACCGAGGTCACATGAACACAAAGTCCCCAAGGCCTATGGCTCCAATGCAGATTTCATTCATGGAGGACATTTAAACAAAGAGGCTTTTTGTAAAAAAATAAGAAACAAATTAGGTCCATTAGAGCCACTTTCTCACGAAGACATGAAGCCTCAAACCAGAACCTTCAGTTGACTTTTTTACTGCTCGCCGAACTGAAACCTATCAAGTACAACATTCCAAACAGTGTGGAAACATGAGATCCGAACAGTAGAAAAAAAACACAACAATAACACTGATCTAAGAGTGGAAATCCACAAACAAATGACACATCAGCCTGTACACTTTCACTAAAACCTGGTAAAAAAAAAAAACAAGATTATGGATTGAAATGATGAAGTCAGTGGTCGTGAGAACATTCAAAGCCATGATTAAGTAACCATTCAAAACTGTGCCCTTTGATAAGACATAACCTGAACAGCAGCTATGTAAACAGCATGAAACAAAATTACATTTTGATAAATTAAAAAAAATAAAAGCAACACCGACAACAGTCTAATCACAGCCTGATGCGAGGAGGGCATCCAAGAAGGAATGTAACGCTTTTCTTCACATAGAATCACATAGAATCAACTTTGTCGATTATGTCATTCACAAACTTTGTAAAGTGATTTCATTTACAGTATTTGTAAGCTTATACAATTAGCAAACATGGAAAAAAAAATCTAGATATTACGCATTCTGTGACATTACATCATTTTGTAAGATGATTTAGTTTACACATTTTGTAGATTTCTTATTAGCAAATCTTGTAAAATGATATCATTTGCAAATTTCATTTACAGGTATATCATTAGCAACACTATATCATTAGCCATTTTTGTACAGTTACACAATTTGGAATTTTTGGAAAATTCAAATTCACAAATTTTCCTTAAGCCATTGTATATAGTTGTTCGTCATCCTTTTAGCGATTTCGAAGTCGGTGGGCCACACTGTGAACATGAGGGCACCGTGAAACCCACTCGGGTAATGTTCGTGGGTCACATCCACGCCAGCCTGCCTCAAGCGCGCGACATACATCATGCCGTCGTCCCTCAGCACGTCGTACTCACACGTCACCACGTAGGCCTTGGGTAGCGGCCGCAGCTCCGCGTCAGGCACCAGCAGGGGCGAGGCCCGGGGGTCTGTGATGGAACGTGCCAGGCCATTGGAGCGCTCAGGGGTTTCGGATGCTGCTATAGGCGGGGCGCTGTAATTGAATGCCCGGCGGTACGACTCAGGCAAGAAAGCACTCCAGTTGACAAACTTGAGCAAAGCGGCCGATTCCCGGCTGTTGTGGTCGTTAGCCAGCATGGCCTTTAAGAGGGACTTGTCACTGGTGAAGTATTCGCTCCAGAAACGCACCATGAGCGTGCGGGGCAGGATCGGCATATGCTGATTCTGCTGGTAGGATGGTGTATTGAGATCCAGGGCTTGCAGGACCGGGTAAATCAAGGCCTGCACCTTCAGCTTCACCGTCTGCTCTGGGTCCTTTTGCAACTTAAATCAGAGACAAAGCACAGTGGCCTTTAGAACTCAGAGTGAATTAGTAAGATAACAAATAAAAACAGTGTAAATCAGCATAAAACAGGTGTTTGTTCTCCTACATGCTCTCTGTTTGCCACCCTTTCGCTCAGGCACTCTCCAGACCCCCCTTCCTCTGTGGGTTTTCCCCACCCACTTGTGGGTGGAGACTATCCTGAAAGTTCTCCTAGTTTCAACAATCTTGTGTTTATTTGTTTCTAAGACCTACAATAAAATAAATTTGTTCATTTTTGTTCTTTATGTTTATCTGTGTTTTTAAAACCCCAGAAGTGGTTATTATTAGTACATATTTTTTAAATAACAAAAGCTTTGTTTCTGCCAAAGAAAACAAAGCTTAGCATGTTTTAAAGACTACAATTTGCTTTGGTGCTGCATAGCTAACGTAGCTAATATTTAGCTTATAGATAATGCACTCATATCATTACACACCATGTTATACATGCACAAAATGTATTCGTATACAAGATTCATGTTTCATAATAAGAATCAGAACTAGAAAAACCTTACTGATCCTGGAGGAAAGTGCTTGCGCTACGACTGCACAGACACACAGAGACAAAGAACAATATAAAACATAAAATATGGTATAAAGTAAAAACAAAACCGGAGATAACCAGAGGTGTTAGTAAATTCTATAGATAAATAAATAAAATTACTGTGAACTTGTTTACTAGCAACACAATTAGTGGTTAGGAGTTAGTTCTCTATACCAAATGCTTGTAATAATGACATTAGTTATATTGCACATGAGAATACTATAGCATAAGTAGGGACATAATCAGTAGTGATACACAAAGTATGAGTGTGTGACAGGGGAGGAGTTACAGAGTCCAACCTGCATCTAACATGCTGCCTACTTGTGAAGCATGTGCTCCTAACCACTATTTGTGTTACTAGTAATTCACTTAACTGTAAGTTACTCATCTATAATATTTATACCCAGCTTTGGTGTATATAACATAGTATTTCATATTGAATATTTACTGTAGAGTTTTTATTGGATTTATTTAGACTTAATATTTTAATTTTAGCAATTTCCTCAATCAATAAATTTTTCTGAAGTTGTACTCTAACCTATCACGCTGTAAAAAAGATGTTTTGTAGTTAAACAGGTTTAAGTAGAACATACTATTGCATTGTCTTCCCACAACAACATCATCTGTTATAGATGGGCTAATGCAAATGAGTGGTTTTGCCACACTATTTAAATCTAAGCTTAAGACACATTGGCTTTTAGATAACTTTTAATGTCATCTCCGTCTTCTTCTTATTTATTCTGATTTATTCTGCCTTTTCTCCTTTTTTATGTACAGCGCTCTGTGACCCTTGTCTGAGAAAGGCCTTATAAACTCTACTTACTTTCAAATGTAGACTGAAGCGGAACAGATATGTCTCAAGATTCACCCTCATGACTGTATTAGCAAGAATGTAAGAGTCCCAAAATAAATAAAGACTAAAAGGTACATCTGCACTATATACCCTTTACTTTTTGTTTATTTGGACTGTGTCTCACCTGCTGTGACACTGCGGCCGCCAAGTTGCCCCCTGCGCTGTCCCCCGACACAGCCACCCGATCTGGGTCCACTTTGTACCTGTCCAGAACGTCCACTCTGAGAAAGTGCTTGACTACATGGTACACGTCTTCAAACTGGGCCGGGAAGTGGTGAGGTGGAGCCAAGCGGTACCTGCACAGAGTTCAGGTAAGATTTCCCAGTAGTTCATCCATGAAGAAAGCAGAGATGTTCACAAGTCATTTTTACCAAGTCCAAGTCAAGTCTCAAGTCTTTGAGAGGCAATGTCAAGTCAAGTC
>JBBJLR010138588.1:0-14701 GCA_037577145.1 Brachypetersius gabonensis | reverse complement strand
TTCAGTACTGACTACTTTACTAGACGATTCAGTACTGACTACTTTAAAAGCCAATTCAGTACTGACTACTTTACTAGCCAATTCAGTACTGACTACTTTACTAGACGATTCAGTACTGACTACTTTAAAAGCCAATTCAGTACTGACTACTTTACTAGACGGTTCAGTACTGACTACTTTACTAGACGGTTCAGTACTGACTACTTTACTAGGCGATTCAGTACTGACTACTTTACTAGCCAATTAAGTACTGACTACTTTACTAGACGATTCAGTACTGACTACTTTACTAGGCGATTCAGTACTGACTACTTTACTAGACAATTCAGTACTGACTACTTTTCTAGCCAAACTGCAGGTCTATCCAAAAACACATTCTTACAGCTGAGATTTCCAAAGTACGCATTCTTTACATCATAATGTATGGAATTCATTTTAAGGTGAATGGTGTCATTAGTATTTGCTGCTTCTGGCTAATCACAATTAGCTAGTCAAGAAACATTTCATCCTCTTTAAAATGTTCAGAGATATTGGCTTTAAATGTAGAGTTTTATTTTCATGTAAATAAAAAATTCTACTGTCTACATTAATTTTAGATGCCAGCCAGTTTTAGAGAGGTGCTAGCAATTTATTTGACATGACATAGCCCCCTCAGGCCAGTCCACATGAAATATCAATATTTTAAAAGGAAAACATCTGGTGATAGGGATACCGATAGTGGTAGCAAAGTGTATTGCACCATTACTAATTGCAATTATTTACATTCCAATAAATTTTTGTAGTCCTGGACTAGGCTTAGTCTGCATCTGTGAAGTTCTCTAGGCACCCATAAACAGCCATGGACACGTTCCATTCCGACATCCTCCCTGAATTTCACTTGCTTTTTCTACCTGTCAATGCTGGCCAATCACAGAAACCTCAAAGGCCTCAGACCTGACGTTTTGGGCTGGCATGATTCTTGTCACAGGAAAACCAGGCATCATTCTGGAACAGGAGGGACCACAGAGCAGCCGCAGAGAGTAAGGCTAGTAGGTATTTCAACAAGGAGGAAACCTGAGAGCCTCCCTGATGTTCCTGAGTGGTGCTTGAGCTCGAGGATGAGCTAATGGTGGTGAGGGTGGTGGGGGGAGGTGGCGGTGGTTCTGGCCAGTTCAAGTAGATTGGAATAGACTGGTCCTCCCAGGAATGGCTCGGTCTACCTCGGAAAGCCATTACCCACATATGATGACAATCCCAGCGGGGCCTCTGGCACTTCTATAGATGACAAAACACCACAGTGAAAAGATGATGGAGAAAAGAAAAGAAAAAGATGAGTGAAGGAGAGAGTAATGCATCTCAAGCAAAAAACAAGTAGCAGCACTGAGTGCAGCATTTAGAAAAATAGGCCATGCCTCCAAATCTTCTTACTACCCTCATAAAAACTGTTCCTTCCACACATTGTTGATGGTAAAATGTTTCAGCCAGGTAACAGGTGCAAAAAAACATCTGAGGGGACGGTCCTGGCCCTGCCGTGAAATCTGACAGCCCCCTGGAAGAGGTGGACTGTTGGGAAAGAAGATGGCGACTTCTCTGAATCAATAAATTCACTCAGCAGTTCCACCAGGGCCTCATAACGCAGCAGAATGCCAGCTCAGTTCAACTTAAACTCCATAAACAGGTTTACACATCCGTTCCTGTTGCTGTAACAGCGCACAAGGCCCGGGCCTGGGCTAATTGTAATGAGGCGGACAAAGGACTCTTGGAGTACAAAACTATGCACTTGTGCCACAGGGGTAGTTGTTCACGCCAATTCAAGAGAACAGGGTCTTTTTGGCAACCTTTTTTGACCTCCGGGCCCATTTTGAACTCCAATGAAAGTACTGCAGTCATAACTCCTCAGGGTCCCATCCCGAATGGTAATGCATTCTTTTACAGTGCCTCATCAGGTAGAACGTGCAAATTTCAAAGCATTGGGTCATTTCAGGTAAAATAACAGTAGGTCCTGTGTTAACCAAACTATGTATACAGGTTCTAGATATCAACCTGAGGAACAACTGCATAGTTACTACTCCAAAAAGGTAAGATAAAATAAGATAACCTTGGAATAAGATAACAGTTGGAAATTTGGACAGAACCACAACCAATAGGTCTTCCGATGGCCATTCCTTCGACACGACCAGGGAGGCCCGTGTGGCCCTTCCGTGATCTCCCTGTCTAAGCATCCTCATGGAGTCCCTCGGGGCCCTCCATGACCTCTGTGTCCAAGACCCCTCGTGGAACCCCCTGGGGCCCTTTGTGACCTCTGTGTCCAAGCCCCCTCATGGAGCCTATAAAGTGAAAGTGAGCACAGCACAGCATATAGTGTGAACAGCACGAAATTATTCCTCTGCATTTAACCCATTTACTAAGTAAAGGAGCGGGCAGCCAGGAACACAGAGCCAGGTGGTATCCCACGACTTCCTGATCGAACCACAAGGCTACCAGCTGCCCAATAGGCTACCAGCAGATCCCTAAAAAATACAAGAGGAAAATTCTAACAGCACCCCCCCTCCAAAGGCACAATTCCAGAGTGGCAGGGGAACCAGGTCCCCTCCAGGGCAGCTGTGGGGTCCGTGATGGCAAAATTGGCCCCAGGTTGGGAGCAAGCACAGAGACTGCAGCTTCAAGAGCCTGCGGCTGCAGCTTTGAAAACTGAGACAAGAGATGCAGCTTCTGGAAGTGAAACAAGGGCTGCAGATTCGGGAACAGTGACGAAGGCTGCAGCTTCTGGTACTGTGACGAGGCCTACACCTTCAGGAACTGTGGTAAGGACTGCAGCTTCTGGTACTGTGACTAAACCTACAGCTCCAGGAACCGTGGTGAAGGATGCAGCTTTGGGAACCATGACTGGAACAGGGACCCAGGTCCTTGGAGTCAGAGTGGGCAGTGCCTGAGGAGCCGGGGTGCAGGATCCATGTCCTCAAAGCTGGTGTCGGAGCCAGCGGGGAAGCCAGCGTGGAGCAGCAGGGACGTTGTCCCTCAAAGCCTACCAGGGAGCTGGTCTGTTTATTGCAGACGTGAGAGCCTGTGTCCTTGGGGCTGATGTTGGTGCCACCACTGGTGCAACTCAAACGGGTGTGGTAGTCTGCATCCTGGGTACTGGCATGGGAGTCAGCCTGGAAACCAGAGTGGAAATGAAAGAGCAGCGCTGGCCTTGGGCTGTTGTTAGCTGTCAGCTTGGGAGCAGCCTTCCTTCGCAGCTTTGGATGCCAGTATTTTTTTTTTAAAACCCTGACGCTTAAAGGGTTAACTTTTATTTTCAAAACAAATAGGCTCATGGGCCTAAACACATACAAAACTGGAGACAGGATGAGTGACCACGAAATAAAGCATTAGTGGACTGACCACTAAGGTGCTACACAAACTGAACTAAATACCCATGACCTAAACACATGAACCAATACAAAAAGGACATTACAGACAACTGTAACTGAAAAGAAAACCAGATGTACATAAACATGTCAAAGAAAAAGTCTGGTTATACAAACAGAAAAGGGTGGCCTCTAGTGGTGGCCACCTGGGGACATAACAGTATTTTACTATGTTCATACTATCCCACTCTTTAACTTGTCCCGTCACCCTTCCCCCCCCATCAACAAGAAAAGCTGATGGAGAGAAGGAGTGGAGGAACAGATATTCCTCGAGGGAGCAAATCTTGACTGGTGAGGTACGCTGAAAGAGACCAGGAAATTAAACACCATCAGAGATGTTTTAGTCTTTTGACCCTTCAAGCCAAGATCTTTAAACGCCTCCACGTGACAAGCTTTCACTGACAGGGGTCAAAGCACACACACACATTCACACACAGGGTCAGTTCATCAGCTCTGCCTGTAAACATCAGCAGGAATGGAACGGAAAGGAGTCGAGGTAAAAACCCACTTCACGTAATTAATTCTCCAGCCCAGGAAATGAACTGAGTTTCTAAACTGGGCTGAAGATTTCGCCAGCTGTTGTGGACCTTTTTTGTAGATCATTATACATTGTGTCTCATGATTTTTATGGGAAACCATAGATACTTGAGCTCGGCAGTTGGGGCCATAAATGTGAAAACAAGTTTTAAAAAAAAAGGTAAAAACAGTATTATGCTAATTTCTCCTAGCATCCCTATGGGAACATTTTAGCAGCATGCTAGCAACATTCAACACCAGACATCCCATCCTGTAAAAACTCATTTAAGGCAGGTAACACCAAGACCATCAGACAGGGACGTACCTAGAACTTACAAAAAGACTACAGTGATGTTCTCCCTCATGAAATTGGCCCAACATTTTAGAAATCAAAAAAAGGTTGGGTTATTCCTGACAGACTAGCATCTGAAGATCTGGCCAGTGGAAGAACTCAATTGGACACAGCTACCTACATTACGAGACACAATGCATTTAAAACAGACTTAACCCTACCTTAATTTACCCCAAGACTTTATTTTACCTTAAAATCAAGGTGTTTATTCAGGAGTTTCTATTATTCAAGGGGCAAATTTGAAAAAGTGAGGAGAAAATTCAGTAATTTTACCCCTTAATCAGCCTTTTTCTGTTAACTTTTCCCCTTAATTTTCCTTCATTTCCTGTGTGGAAATTGTATGGCGTTTGGTTTCATAGTCCTGTATACTGTGTGCTATTTCATATAGTGTGTTCAGTTAGTTCATTATGTGAAATAGACTTACCATGTGAAATATCACTACGTGATCTACTACTGATCTCTAGCACTAAACTGTGTGTTATTTATCTATAGCATTTATACCTCAGTATAGCATATGTCCCATATGAAAAATTAATATAATACAAAATATATTATAGACAATATATTTTCGCAAAAAAAAATACACACACTAATATATTGACCAAAATATATGACCAAACACCAATATATTTTAAATATATTTTAAATATACAAAAAATTGCTGCTTTGGTATATTGTAGTATATTTCTAAAAATACATTTATATATTGAAAATACATTTTTCATTATATTTATTTTCAATATATGCAAACATATATGTAAATTAATATATTACTTATATATGACAGGTATACAACCTTTTGAACACCAGCCCAAATCCTTAAACTTTAGGCCACCACTGCGCTGTATGTATTTGTTTGTTCTAATTGTCACATAAATTACATAAATTAAAAAATGAAATTTAAAACAACCTAATCGATTTAAATATTTTTGGAAATATATAGGCAATGGGCAATATATGACCTAAAGTATATTTGTCTATATATGTGTAATTATATTTAAATATATATTTTATAATATGTGTCACGGGGTGCCCCGAAATCCCAAGATGGAATAAAAGGCCTCGGGGCAGCCATGTCTTTTACTTGGAAGTTTTATTCAAAATACACAACAGAAAACAAAAAAACCCAAAACCTGGCACGGTGGCAGATACAGATTCTCAGGCAGGAGACACACGTGGCAAGCTCCTCACGTGGTACATAGGCAAATAGGCAGAAAACTCCAGCAACTTACATGACATGACATTGAACATATGACCATTAATGACCCGACCGTGAGGGAGACACAAAACAGAACTTAAATACAGAGACAAGGGATACAACGAACCAATCTGAACACAGATACAGACATTAAGTGATCACCCTGAGCACTCAGGGTATTTCAAAATAAGAGTCCCAAACACGGAAAAACACGAAAAAACAGTGAAAAATGTGCTGATGAATCAATGTATTTACAGTCATATATTTCACATATTTGGAGAAATATATGGTATGTGAATATATTGCTTAAAATATATTTTTAAATAAATTTTTTACATAAATTCCAAGATACTGCAATATATTTCATTTCCGTATGGGTATTTCATATAGAGTATTTTCCGCAGAGCTTTTATTTGACTTTTATTTTGATTTTGTACTTTAAATTGTCAATGACTGTGTCTGAAACGCGCACTTACGTTGACTGCACTGGAATGTAGTGTGTAGTGTGCACTGAGCACTTCCCTCTATAGTCACACTGCTATGGGTGAGTGCTGTCTTAAAGGAAACACCAACATTTTGCACTTAGCGGAAGTGACGGACTAACATTTGATTGCGATTCTCGAGCCGCCAAAATATCTGCCGGTTTTACCGCAGTGTACATCAGTAAAATAACTTTATTAACGTTACTCACATTTATACGAACCAGTTGCCTCCGATTGGGCTTCCCATTTCACTGTTTGTCGCCATTATTCAACTCAAAAGCGTGTTGAAAGTCCCGCCCCCTTCGCTAAGTGATTAAAATGGCGTCTGTTTAGTGCGCAAAATATCCATCATTCTGCACTGTATTTTCTGGCTGTTTTCAGTGCAGCATCCGGGTGCTTTCAGTGCACTATTTTACCTAAGTGTGAACGCACAACACCCTAAAATCGCGCATTAAAAGTGTGCAAGTGTGCAATTTCCGACACATCGCTTGTCTCGTTAACATTACCAGTTTCCTTCGTGTTCAATAAAGTTTTCTGATTCTATTTTGATACAACAATGGGTCATTTTCTGTTGAGCATTTCAGGAATTTCAGTACTGCAAAACAGTTTTAAATACATCTGTAGAGCATAAACTGATATTTTGGATTATGCAAATGCTGCAGGCAAACACACTCTAATGAGGCAGAGTTTCCAGCAGGATCTGCCATGATGATGGTTGGACTTGCCGTGTTTGTGCAGTGGCCCTCTGGTCTCATCGGATGAACTTCTGCTTTTACTCCAAAGCGAACTCAGACGAAGCAGCTGCCTGCAATTACCCTGCAGAATGTGACGTGTGAGGAATTGACAGATTCCAAGAACCACCTCGAACGTCCCCAAGAGGCCTTCAGTATCTGTAGAATAACATAAAAATGCAGTGTTTTCCCCAAAAATGTTCCTTTCACTCATGTTTTCTCTCTCTTTTGCACACCACCCACACGTGCAATCCGTGATGGTTACCAGCGAATATTTTATGAAGTGCGAACAAAAGAAAGGAGCCTGAAATAACATTTTGCATTTGAGTCGAATGTCAAGTGACTTAGAGACCTAGTTAAAATTTCAGGACTGTCTTTCATTTTATGGAGTAAGCAATAGTGGATATGGGAGCAGGCTAGCCCCTCTTTTTAACAAAAGGACCTAATAGTGTGTGTGTGTGTGTGTTTGTGTGTGTGTGTGTATATGTGAGTGAATGTGTTTAATTTTCACCTGACTAGAAGTAGAGAAGGCAAAGCAACTGGAAACTGTTGGCTAGCTTTTAGTTAGTAAGGCACGTATGCTAGCTAGCTAAAGAAATTGCTAAATAGTTAAAGATCTAATACAGTGGTTCCCAACCTGGGGTCCGGGCCCCTCTAATTGTGCAGACACAATTTTGTCTGCACTGAGATTACCAAAATTATATTTGTAGACGTTACATTCATAAAATCCCAATGTCTGAGAACCGTAAAAGTATGTGTGTGTGTGTGTGTGTGTGTGTATGTGTGTGTGTGTGTGTGTGTGTGCGTGCGTGTGTGTGTATAAGAGTATAAGAACAAAAACCTACAACCACAGTTTATTTTTCGCAAATAAAAGTTTGTAATTAATCATTTCATTCGTTTTATGCATCTATGCGGGTAGGAGTTGTGGTTTGGGGGCCTGGCTTGTCTTGGACACAGGCAAGGGGGGATTCAAGGGTAAAAATGTTGGGAACCCTAATCTAGTACATTTTACAGAAATGTGATCTGTAATATACGAAATCTAACTAGAGCAATCGCCAGTCAGCTTTAGTCTGAATATGTTTGGAAGGAAAGTGATTTGTAACTTACAAACAGGTCAGCTTTATTAGCCTGAAGCGCTATGAGTGGTGTCTAAATGAAAAAAGCAAAACAACTACAAACAGCTAGCAAGTATGCAAACTAGGTAGTCTGATCACTTGCTATTTAACTTAAAGGGAAACCATTTGTTTCCAGTTTTTTTATTGTCCTTTGGACTGACGTTCTTTCTTCACTGAAAGGCTTATATTATAGCTAGCGCAATTCTTAGGCAGTTTTGCGGAAGCATAGCAAGATTGTACTCCTTTAAAATTACTAAAAGTTCAGTTAGCGATAACACTAGCTGGATGGTAAATTACAGGTCACCTTCATTTAAAATGTACTAAACCTCCAGATGGTTAATGGACTAGCTAGCTAGCTTACTTGCTATACAAACCCCAACTTTGCCCCAGGCTCACAATTGGACACAGTGTGGAAGAAAATTCTCTAAAACTAAAAATTTGAGACTTTAAGTGGGCTTACATTCAGAGATTCAAGCAGAGTTTTCATAAAGCAACTTGTGGACATCTCTGGTGTGTGTGTGTGTGTGTGTGTGTGTGTGTGTGTGTGTGTTTCTGGCCCATCCAAAGACCCGAGGCCTTTCTTAAGAGGGTAAAACAAAGCGGGCCTGCGGTAGTTTCCAAAGGGGAAAATGTGAGAGGCAGGCATTGCGTTATAGTTGAGCAACTTAGCGAAGCTGTGGCCAGCCGCTCAGCGATTTCACACGGTAAAGATGCTGTCAGCAAAGTGCTTGGCAGAGTGGTGGCGTTATATGGTCCAGGCTGCAGAAACGAGTATAAAAAGCAAGGGAGGGTCGCGCTCACGTCACAACCAACAAGACTTCATTCGGATTACATCATATATAGCAATTCTGTGTGAGTACTGTAATGGATATCTGGCCGGGTCTGTGGTGGTGCTGGGCTTGCGAGAGCCAAGGAGGCCCAGCCAGTCTGAGCAATGTTGTCTTTCAAAGCACTAAGAGATGATTAAAATATCCAGCACAAGGCTTAAGTGTATTTCTAGCAACTCTGTGCAGTTTTTTTAGGTTGCGTGCTCTGGATTTAACAGCCCCGGGGCCCTATTTTGGAGGCTGAGCACAAAAACGAGGCACAAAATAAATGCGGCGTGTCTGCTAATTTATAGCCATATAATCTGTTTTTCTTAAGGGCTCAAAAGGCGAAAAATGCAATATAATATAATCCAACAGTGTTCAAATGTTTGATAAGGCCACCTTGTAAAAGTGTTTAGCTTGAGTAATTCCATATGTTGGACCAGGGGAAGAGCCTCAGTGCCTCTCTGAAGAGTCAATGATATTCTCCATTAGCGTCTCTTCTTGTTTAAGGATTAATACATATATTTAGTAAAGCCCCGCTTATTGCTGGGATTACGTTCCAATAGGACCCACATATAGTGAAAAACTGCAGATATGTGATGTGGTTAAAAAATGCCTACTAAAGCCTATTTGTTTTGTGTAACCCCCCAAAAATGAAACACTTTAATTTGATTTTAAACTCTTACCCTCAAAGAGTGATCAGCCCCTGTGGTCCAGGATAAACTTTTGAAGATCCCGTGCAAGATCAGAGTTCTGTCTGTATGCTGTGAGGAAAATCCCCAGCTGAGTGAGACGCAGTTAAAACAATCTCGCCTTTCCGTTCCACAGAGCTGAGCAAGAGACTTTTTCTCCATTGACAGACACAAAAACAGAAACAAGCTGAACTCAGAAACTCGCCCAAGTGGCTCTGCCAGTGTGCTTTCCTCATTTCGACCAGTTAGTGGTGAGAAAGCACACACACACATCATATTAGAATGTTGATTTAAAATTTTGGTGACAAATAATCTCTGTGGGTGTCTAGAACAGTAATTTAATTTAGGTTAAAAGTCAGGTGGTGGGGGGGGGAGTGGTGGGTGTAGGTGGGGCGGGTGGGCTGGGTTGTAATGGTTCCAGCATCCATCGTAAAGTCATTTTTTTTTATATGTCAACCCCTGCCTATGTGTATGTATGTATATGTGTGTGTGTGTGTGTGTGTGTGTGTGTGTGTGTGTGTGTGTGTGTGTGTGTGTGTGTGTGTGGAGAATGGAATACGTTTTTTCAATGCTTACATGGCAAAAGCTACACTTTAATTAAATCCACCACTATTCAAAAATATATTTTGATGTTGACTTTATACTCAAAAGGTACAGGAACCTTTAACTTGGTGCATTAATACAGACAGACTTCTGGTCCCAAGAATTGACTCTGAAAAGAATCAATCTAAACAGAATCAAGCCCCACAGGCCGGAATCTTTCCTTTACCTTCTGTTATGTGCAGAATCTAAAAAGTCCCCAGCTCTCTGATGGCTATGGGGCTTTGTGATCTCATCCTGGATCTTCATAGAGAACAGATGATACACTCCGGACAGCATGGCAACTAAACAAACACTGTAAACTCCATTATTAAACATTACTGCTGCCATTAATTATCAAAATGTGACTCATAAAACATATATGAAATGGCAGACATGCACGCTTACTCATGAAGAGCCCACCTTGTAAAAGTGTTTAAAGCCATCCCATCTGTTGGTCTGATTACACCTGTAGCTTGTAGCAGACACATGCACTATGAAACACAATGTACTTAAAACGTGCTGAACCCTTACCTCTGAAAATATACCAAACCCATTCATTTGAATTAAGTGGCCGTTGATTTGTGAAACCGACCCCTTAATTTGACCTTAAAATTAGATTCAAGGCATGAGTGTGAAACCCCTTCATCTCAAATTTAAGGCATTAATGCAGGAGGTTCTAAACAGGAGGTGAAATCTAGGTGACAACTCAAGGCAACTAGCAGACGGTCGGTTAAACCTGTTTGTCTGTCTCCTATGCTGATGGGCTATGCTGCAGGAGATGAAAGCAGCACCTTCCCGCGAGGGGTGGATACCGTCCTGGGCTGAGAGACCAGGCTTGCCCTCAACCGTGGACCAATTGTCAATAAATCCCACATTGTTTTCTGAGCACCACTTGGACATCCAGCAATTCAGCGTCCAAAGCCTCGGGGCCATGCCTTATTGGGATGGGGCCAGAGCATACTACTGCGTCGTACATAGTCTGGGCTAATTTACACACCTCTTTAACACTAGCCTTAGTGACCTCTGACTGCTGCAGAAGAATGTCATTAACCCCTACATGAAACACTATCCTCTCATACCTATGGCTAGCTAACAGCTTGTCCGGTGCTCTGGCACCTGGTATGCACCTAACAGTAGCTGGTGCTGAAGTCCCTAAAGAAGTAGCTAATTTCACATGTCGAAAAACTGACTCGCCTATAACTAGAGTACTTTAAACAGACATCTCAGCTGGCGCTTCACTGAGGATGGCAAACCGGAGAGTGGTGCTCATGTGGGGAAGCTCTCCCACGAGAGAGAGCTTTGCGACTATGCTGCCAAATCGTCACCCAATTGGGCTCTACAGCAGGAGTCAAGGGCGAGCTATCTTCCCCTAAGGCACCCGGACTAGCTAGCAACACGCCTGACTCTCGTCTCCTATCCCTTAGGTTCCCTGAATTTCCTCTATGGGAAGGTTAAAGTTTAGGACCTTAGTTTGGTTTCGTAGTGATGAGGAAAAAAAACCATATCAGTACTTTGAGAAGATTTTTATATACCCCAAAAAGGTATTTTTGAGACCTGGAAATTGCGTCTGTCCAGTCCCCCCAACACAAACATCTATCTATTGATCTTTATTCATCCAATGTGGTTGTTGTTTTGACTAATGCATTTCTACACCATTTTGTGGTCCAGCTGCAACATCTACAGTAATGCTTCAAATTGTTAATGAATTAGCCCAAATAGCAAGACACCAACTTAGCATGATCATTCTGGTCAAAGTCAGGTGGATTAAGGCAGAGATTTTGAAAAACTCCTACTAAAGCACATGATGTTACTCGACAACGACTGAAAAGGCTTGACGAGATGATCTACATCATGCTCTACTTCTGTTAGCCCTAGCTGACTAGTAGTCTAGGCTAACTGGCTACAGGTGATAAACTAAATTTCCCAGCAATGTCAGCAAATGACACCCTGTATTCCTTTACCACATATGTGATATCTGTGTAATAGCATACCAGCTAGCACCTTAGCAAAGATTTAGCTTTTCTCTTATTGTTATTTGACGTGAGGAAGACAAACCGGTATCCCTGACATTAATAGATAGCTAATAGATTAGCTATCCATTGCTTAGAACCTGTAGCAAACCAAACTTACCTACTAGTTAACTGAATATAAACAAATGCTAAACAAAAGTCAAACTGTACATTAAGTTCTTATAAAGTTTTCCTATTCTAACACAGCTGTAAAATCGTAATCCAGAACATAAAAACACAATTAATAACAAGACTTTACAGCGTATTCTTGCGCTGCGCGCAACCAAACTAGTTCGCGCACGTAGTCTGTAAGTACACTTGTCTAATTTTTTTACATTTTGTGGTAGTGAGCATCATAAACTTGAAACGTCATGTCGAGACTGTTGTAAGCCGGTGACCCCCTGTATTACAAAAATCCCACGCCACAGGGGTGGCAATGACACTATAATGCTATTTGAATATGGCTGAAATTACAATAATCCCACATGATTTACACATATTAATATAAACATGTATATAATAGGGATGATATATTGTGTTAACTATGGGTTTAAGTTATGTTAGCTATATATATACTTTATAAAAAGAAAACAGATTCTTTGGTGGAATCAACTTATTTCACTCCTACACACCAGACATATTTTGTCCTTTATTTCATTCTTGTTCAATTTAAATAAATGTCTTGACTTGCTTGAATCTTCTTCATCCTTTAGGCAATTATTGCTTAGGAATGCTTAAACTAAACTGGTATCTTGAGCACTGTGGTATTCCACCATAACTCCATCTGCTGCGGTTCCATCGGAAGCAGTTTCACCATTTGTGTTTCGTCTGGAGGCCTGGAAGAGAAGGTCAGGGTTGCTGTACACCTCAAGCGTTTGAGAAACTTTATCCACATTTGTCCAAAATCAGCCCTATCTCCACTAATCGCTCTTGACTGTTTTGCATTTTTTTTGCTCCTCTTGCGCTTTAAACGTAGAACAGCCCAGACCGTTATGTGAATTACATCGAGACCCCAGGGAACTGGGCTGACCATATAATACAAGTTCCACCTGTGGCTCCTTCAAGATCTCCATGCAGATGGACTCTGAATGTCAGATTAATCTTGGTTCCCACACCGTCTTCTCCAAGGCCAGCACACACATGTCCAGCACATGGCTGTTCTTCAGATATCCGTAATTGATATCTTACTCGGTCAACAAACAAAAAGCAGCCCATTTAGCAGAGAAGGTCACGCCTCTGCGGAAAGGAAAGTTTGGATGGCCGAAAGACAGAGGATCGTCTCCAGTTCAGAGTGACACCATATGATCTATGCAGAGAAAAACCACAATTAATAACAGATAATCAGGCCTATTCGGGTCCTGCGTCACACGCGGAACGTGGGGAGGACAGGCTTGAGGAGCTGAGAGCTGTTTTACCTCCAAGCCAGTTGGAGGGAGAAAGTGACGCTGTGCAAAAACACCACAAGGCAAACAAAGTAATTGTTTTGACTAATGCATTTTCTGGTCCAGCTGCAACATCCGCAGTAATGCTCAAAATTGCTAATGAATTAGCCTAAATTGCATGGCATTAACTTAGAATGATCGCTCAGCTGGATTAAGCCAAAGATTTAGAAAATTACAACAAAACTATATGGTGTAACCCGACAGCAACTGGAAAGGATGTCCTACAAGTGTTAGCCCTAAGGGATACTGCTAAACTCTGCCAGATTTAGCTAAAGATAACTGGGCAAAAATGTTCCCTGTTAGTTTTTCTAAATGTAGTGGTTGTCATTCCGAGTTGGTTTGGTAAGTTTGTAGAGAAACTAACCTAACTAACTGATTACAGTGGTGGTGAATAGAACCTTCTCCAGTGCAATCCAGATCCAGTGCATGTCTTCAAATTGACCAGTGAACCTAAACTTGTCTTCTGACTGGGAGTATCATTTAAATGAATATAGCCATGGTCTCTTTGATCAGCCGCCAACCCCCATCTTTAGAGAACTGTTTCTTTTTTCTGTTGTCATGTATATTGTACATCTTATTATGACTGCCAGAAGCAGAGGATAGCCAGAACACAGCACCCTTGATGGAATGCTGATGATGGTAAAGTAGTGGCAAATCGTCATCAAAAACGTTGAGTACTTGTTTCACTTATTTTGTTCCACCAGTTCAGATTGTTCGACCAGTCGCAGCACATTGGTTCCCCACTGGAGTGAAACTGAAAGGTGCTGTCATGATCCACACATGCTGAAGATCCACAGAATGATGTGTAGCCATGTCCCCAAATGCCTGCGACTGGGAGGGATTCCATCAACTGTAGGATTAGGGTGAGAATGATGATCACATTGAGAACAGATGGCTATACTAGACTTTCAGGACTTTCCATCTCTCTCTCCTCATAAACACTGCGATACACACACACTCGCCACTGGCCTTGAATCTATATTCGGTGTCCATTTGATCGCATCCACATGTAAGAACTGTTGTCCAATTGTTTCCCAATTTGTTATGCCTCCTTTGCCTTGTTCATAACTGGTGCCACACTGGACCAACCATTTGGGTGTTCATGATATGTTAGTGTGTGTGTGGCTGTGTGTGTATGTGAGAGAAGACTGAGACTTGATGGGCTGAGAATAGTCCACCAAAAATACCAGCCAGCAGTATTCTGCGGTCAGAAATTGGTCGCTGATGAACAACTAGAGACAGCAAATACAAACAGCTGGGCTATCATTTCTACAAGCGGAGGTGCTGACATTTGTCAGCAGTGTTGAGCAAGTTACTTCCAAACTGTAATACATTACAGATTACTTATTACTGTCATTTAAAAGTAATCCCTTACCTTACAATA
>JBBJLR010138574.1:0-16582 GCA_037577145.1 Brachypetersius gabonensis | reverse complement strand
TGTGGTACAACAAATGTTCACTATAAAAATGTCAGTGCTCCTGTAACTACAGCAAAATAATTGTCAACCTGTGTGTGTGTGTGTGTGTGTGTTATAAGCACACTCCTAAACCTTGTGGAGAGCTTGCCCAGAAGCGTTTAAGCTGTTATAGCTGCAAAGGGTGGGCCGACATCATATCAAACCCTATGGATTCAGAATGGGATGTCTTTTAAGGGCAGGTGAGCGAATACTTTTGGCAATATTGTGTGTATATATATACACATACATACACACACGTGTGTGTGTGTGTGTGTATATATACACACACACGTATATATACATACATATAAATATTTTTTGGGTAAACTGGACATTCTGCCTGACACTTATATGTTCTCCACTTTTAATCTGTAGAAGTTACAAATTACATGATTAAAATGTAATCTTTTAGATTCGATTACTTTTGGGCTAGTTTTGAATTTTAGTTTTAACATATTGCCTCATAATCAGAAACGTCACTAATCCAGGAGGAAATTGCTTGTTATGACTGCAGAGGCACAGAAACAAGAATAATATAAAATGTAATACCAATTAAGTCAAAATAAAGCTCTACAGAAAACACTCTACCATATACATTATAGTATATACAAAATGCTATGGTCAGTAAAAGAGATGGATATAAATACTACTATATAAAATTACTGCTGAAACAGTTAACATAAATAGTGGTTTAGCATCATTCTTTAGTCTTATTGCTTGTAACATAAGAGATACATGTTGTGGCTTTGATATTGAACATGATAAGACCTTTGCTCATAAACTATTGCACATACAGTCATGGCCAAAGGTTTTGAGAAATATGCAAATATTGGTTTTCACAAAGTTTACTGCTTCAGTGTTCTTTTTGTTAGACGTTTCTATTGTGTACTGAAGTGTAATTACAAGCATTTCATAACTTTCAATGGCTTTTATTGACATTTAAATCCAGTTAATGCAAAGAGTCAATATTTGCAGTCTTGGTCGTTCTTGTTCAAAACCCCTTGCATCCTAAAGTCAAATTCTGGGCCAAATCCTGACCGATGGCAACTGATTATTGCAAAGCTAAAGCTTGGAATTTGTTAGAATTTGTGTGTTTTTGTTTATCCACCTGGCTCTTGAGGACTGACATGTTCTCAATGGCATTTAAGGTGTGGGGAGTTTCCTGGCCGTGGGCCCAAAATTCCAATGTTTTGTTCCCTGGGTCATTTAGTTATCACTTCTGCCTCATGGTGCGGTGTCCCATCACGCTGTAAAAGAAAGGCCTTGTTCTTCACCAAACTGTTCTTGGATGGTTGGGAGAAGTTGCTCTCGAAGGATGTTTTGTTACTATTCTTAGGCAAAATTGAGTGTGAGCCCACTGCCTTGGATGAGAAGCAACCCTACACATGAAAGGTCTCAGGATGTTTTCCTGTTGGTATCACAGGACCTATGGTAGTAGGCGCCTTTTCTTCTCCAGACATCATTTTTCTGGATTGCCATTTTTTCTCTGATGAAGCGCCCCCAAACAAAAGGAGCTTCATCAGAGAAAATGACTACGCCATTACAATCCCTGCACTTTTTGCAGACTATCAGTCTGTTCTTGATGTTTTTTCTTTTGAGATAAGTGGCTTCTTTGTTGTCCTTCTTAACACTAGGCCATCCTCCAGAAGTCTTCGCCTCCAGTGTGCATGCAGATGCACTCACCTGCCTGTTCAAGCAAGCTCTGTACAGCTAAATCACCTGCAGGAGACTGCCCTAGACTTTCTTGAGTGCTTTGAAGCCTTCTTCACAACAATTGAACCTTTCCTCTTGGAGTTCTTGATAAATGGATTATTTAGGTGCAGTCCTAATAGCAGCAGTATTCTGTGCCTATGTGAAAATGGTCAATTGAGAGGGCTGTACAGTAATCCCCCGCTTTTTGCTAGGGTTACATTCCAAGAGAAAAAAAAAAAGCCTATTTTTATAGTGTTAAACCCTAAATGCTCCCAGAACATTTTAATTACCCTTAACGAAAATAGAAAGATAAACCCGTATCAGTACTGTACACTGAACTCCTGCAGTGCTAGAATGTAAATACCAATGTTATTGTTGTACAGACTGCACTGTAATTCATACACGGGTGTGAATTCTTTGGTATGCACTGTTATTTTGTATTAATTTGCTGGGGGTTTTGTCAAAATTATTAGGCTCTAAGAAAAAATGACTGAATTTAAAACACTCGCTGGGCCAAGATGCCACACCGAGATGCCGCTACAGAGAGAGAAGGAGAGAGAGAAGTTTAAATTTAGCTTAATGCTGAAACGAACAGTTTGGTTCTCGTAAAATATCCGTGACTCCTGATCCGCATGACTGGGGTGATTACTGTATACTGGTAAAGAGTGGGCAGTTGAGTGATAAAGGGGGGACCATAATCTGGTAAAATGAGGGCACTGTATACTATTAAAGGGGGCGTAAACTGCAAAATTGAGAGAGCTGTAAACTGGTAAATTGAGAGAGCTGTAAACTGGTAAATTGAGAGAGCTGTAAACTGGTAAATTGAGAGAGCTGTAAACTGGTAAATTGAGGGTGCTGTAAAGTGGTAAAGAGGGTGCCATAAACCGGTAAAAAGAAGGAGCTGTAAAGTGGTAAGGAGGAGCTGTAAAGTGGTAATGAGAGTACTGTAAACTGGTAAAGACCAAGCTGTAAACTGGTAAAATGAGCGAGCTGTAACTCAGCACTTTGTTTTTCCACCAAAACGAAAGTGAAAGTAACAGAACATTTGCGCACCTGCTCACCTGGCTGGCCTTTCAGTAAACGACTTCACATATATGACTGGTTATAATTTTTTAAGATGTCCTTTATGCAGTTGAATTTGTACCTTCATTTTCCAGTTGTTTTTTTCATCAGGCTTTTGAACTGAATGATGAACTCTTTAATAGTGTAGCATTTTCAGCTGTAATTTTATTCCTTGTTTATGAATGTGTATGTATGCTTAGTGTTGTGTAAACAAGGGCAGCGATGCTAAAGGAGGAGGAGGATGGGCATCACTTGGATGAGTGGCTTATAGGAAAGGTAAGGTATAGTTTCGTTCAGGGAGGGGGAGGTGAAGGCACTGCTAATCTCAACACAATTTAAATGAGTATTTGCATTTCACCTTTACCAGTCATCTTTACCTGCTGTGATGTAGACTCTGCTTTCCACTTTGTAAAAGTAAGTAAACTTTTATTTAATTATTAAAACATCCATGCAATAAATCACATGGTTATTAATACTAAAATATGGTCAGTTTACATAGATTAAATAATTTACAGATAAATTCTTCTTTAGCTGATTCTATAGTGCTTATGAACCTGTTGAAATCTTTTGGCTTATCTACCCTTTATCAAATGTTGCTGCTGTTTAAAATGATTTAAATAGAAACTGGGATTGGGAGTGAGCAGCAGTTTTAATTTCAATAAAGCAGTAAAACATGTCACAGTTACGGATAGGCTGAGATATTTTGAAAGTGTTAGTTACTAGTTGTTATAAAGTGTTATTATTTGAGGACTGAAAACCTGGGTGTTTCTAACTTGCAATTCCCAAGAAAGGTGTCTTTTCTCAATTTCCTTGATTTTCCATTACGTTCTTCCATATGGGTGTTATATGTTTTCAAAACAAACTTCTAGTTCCACTGTCATGACCTTTTTCCACTCACTTATGGGAGTAAACTCTCCCAAAACACTTTTTGTAGTTGTAAAGATCTTTCAGGCTGATCTGAAGCCGGAATACAGACAGCAGGATGGCAGTGTACATGATAACCAGTATTTGCATTCAAACCAGTATAGGGTGGAAAGGAAGGACGCTCCTTTCTAATCTCTTTTTTTTTTAACTTTATTTTATCAGTTTTCATGAAGTTGATTAAATGACTAAAACACCGGACTTCAAACAAATGACTGGATCACCAAAGTTTTCTTTAAAATGTAATATCATATGTAATATTTTCTGTGCATAACCTTGTTTATGAAATATTTGATGTAAATGTCAGCTAAGTCTTATTTACAAATGTTTTTTTTTTTATCAGAAACTTAACAAGCATTAATAGATGAAGTAGGTGTGGAATACGAATGTGTTTTAAGACATGAAATGAAATCACACTTTGAAATGATACAGTATTTGCTGGACGACTCAACCTGTCACAAAACAAGGATCTCTGTCTTACAACCACTGGCTGATTGACTCACTCATTGATTCACTGACTGACTGATTGACTGACAGACGTATTGATTCGCAGACTGACCAACTGAATGGTTAACTCATTGATTCATTGATTGACTGACTCATTGAGTCACTGATAAAATCAATGTCAAATCACTGGCATACTGAGTGATTAATTCATTGATTCACTAACTGACTGATTAACTCGTTGATTCACAGACAAACTGATTTACTCCTTGATTCACTGAATGACCGACAGACTTATTGATTATCTGACTGACTGACTGACTGATTAATTTACTGACTGGCTCACTGATTGCATGCTTAACTCATTGATTCATTGACTCACTGTTTCACTGACTGACTGACTGGCTGATTCACTGAATCACTGAGTGAATGACTACTATTTTTTAAATGTTCATGCACAAGAGTCACCTGAGGAGTCCACTGGCAACTTTACGCCATCAGATAACGCCTCTATCCCACTCTCAACAACAAAAATGTAACAAATGATGTGTGGAAAAAAAGCAGAAACACATCGTATATTGATTTTTTTGATGAGGCTGGTGTCACCAAGCACAAGTACAATAAAAACATTGAGTTATATTTTGTTGTTCACTGTTTTCCAAATAATCACGTTAAGTTCGCAGAGGGGATCAAGCTCATCAGCAGAAACGGGAGGCGTAGTTAAGTCACCAAAGTGATTCTTGAAGAGGTGGGTCTTCAGGCGACGCTTAAAGACAGTAAGGGATTCCGCAACAGAGAGGCGGGAGCGGGCGGGATAAAAATAGACAGCTGGTCCCATATTTGTCAACAGAAGGGAGGATGCAGCTGAAGTTGTCAATAAAATGAAAACGGAAGAATATAAAACAAAACTAGAGATTGTGAAATCGGACTTTAAAACGGCAGCAGTGGCGCTTCAGGATTGAGGCGACACGCCTCCCCAGTCACTGTACTACCCGGTCAGACAAAGCTGAAATTCTGCCCCCTCACGTCAAGCAAGAGAGTACTAAAATGTGTCGAACTGTGCTTTACCGACGTCGCCTATTTCAGCATGTTGTCAACATCGCCGATCTGGCAAGTTTTATGTTAGACATTCTGCCTCAACTGTATCAAGGCATGTTGAGAGAAAAGCTCATGAAAAGCATCCGTGTCAGCAGAGATAAAACTTATAATTGAAAAAAGTTCTCTCAACATGCCTTGATACAGTTGTTGGATGAGGCAGAATGTCTAATATTAAACTTGCCGTATTTAGCAACAATGTAGCCTATGTACGTGTATAAAATATTGTGTGACAATGTCTAGTCAAAAAAAAAAAAAAGACAATGTCTAGTCAAACAAGCTTGTCTAGTCTTGTTTGTTATGTATGGCATTTTAGATTAGTTTGCTCCATGTCTCCTTTACTTGGACATATTTGTCTGCTGCCTTTTATCTTCTATTGCAGTGATGAAAAGAAGCAGAGCTGGAGGAGATTTGGTGAAGAAAGACCTGTAATATTTCTCTCAGTGAATATTTCAAAGGAGCTTCTCTGGATTTGTGTATGATTGATGTCCTGTGATCAGGTATTTATAACAGGATTTATGTGCTTTTGCTAAGATAATGAGTTCTTGAGAACTTCAAAGACTTTGCTTCTGTGTTGCCTCTGTAGACATAAACAAAAAATGTCCACATCAATGAAAAGGACCTGTTAGAGGTTTGTTTCACAGTGTAGCATCTGCTTTGGCAGGGAATGGCATCTTCAGAGTAAACAATGATGAATTAGTTTGGAAATGTCTTTCTCAGAGGTGAGGCTTGTTATCAATCAGCTTGATTTCATTTTAGGTAATTCAGTAAAAACTACAGGATATGAAGGGGTACATTATAATGAACCAGTCATGAAACAGGTGAAGATGATCAGGCGGTGATCAGTATACTGGTGGTGCTGAGTGTTTGAAACACCTTTATCTAGGAACCTTAGGCATTTTACAGCCTGTCACAGTAAAACATTTGTTCCCATTTCTTCCATTTAATCTACTCATCCTACCAAAGGTAAGACAGTTTGTCAGGAATAGAATTATACTAACAATCTGATTCCAAGCAAAATAAATAAAGGATGGAAATGTTTTTTTTATAATCTTAAAAAACATTTAATGTTATTTTTTTAAATCAAATGCAGAGAATTAAATGACCTCAGTGTAAAGTCAGTTGTTACTTAAGAACCAGCAAATAATACAGATGCTATGAGGAAAACATATTGTCTTACTATTATCCAGAATACCAGCAAAGACATAACATTTCAGACTGTGCCATCAGAACTAATGACTGTATAAATGCTAATAAGAAACTGGTTTGATGCAGAGTAGCATAATCTGTGGTTATATTTGGTTTTGGTTTTAGTTAAAGTGCTTTCCCACACAAAGAGTTTCACCAGTTAGATCCTTTAAAGGTTTGAAAACGCGACATTTGAGTGTGAAGAACGGTTCTTTACCAGTTAATGAGTTCTGCTGAAAACCCATGATTATGTGGAGGGTCTTTCAGCTTTTTCATGTTATCAAACTCATTTACAGAAACTGGTTATCTCCTGAAACATCCACTAAAACAAGTAATACTGTATACGGTATGTTTTGTGTGAGTTAAATGTATGTTTTGTTTTATCTTTATTAGTAATGCAGATTTTTAAGGATTTGTATTCATTTATGCTGAGCATGGTACATATTCATGTGAAGCATGAAGTGAATGTTCTTTAAATGTACTCAGTAACTAACTGAAGTGAAGCATACAACTCATTTTTGAACCAATCAAAAAAGAGATCAACTTTGATTGATGGTGATTTTGGACATTAATAGTTCCTTTCTGCCTTTGCAGCTTTCTGGATCTTTCTTTTGAAGTGGACTGGTTTTTCAATGAAGGTCTGAAGTTGTTGGTCATGTTACTGAGTTTGTCTGAGGTGGAAGCCAGAGTGGTATTTTCATGATTGTGAGAGCATAGTCAAAAATATATATTTGTTATACTTTTACCAATTTATTGTTTGAAGAATCCATATTCACTCCTCACCTGAAGGCAAATTTCACAAAAACAGACCAAGAACCAGACCCACCCTCAGACCCTTGTCATGAATCAAGGTTCTCAGGAGAAGCAGACACTCACAGTCCTCTCGTGGAATGTCAATGGTTTTACCCAGAAAAAGGCGAATGTCCTGAATCATCTAAATCTTCTTCAGGCCGATGTGGTCTTTCTTCAGGAGACCCATCTTGGGCCTGCTCCCAACTGTCCATCAGGGACTGTCCAGATAAAGAGTCTAGAGCATGACTATGACTGGTCTGTGTATACGGTTTTCAAAAGAACCTGCCGCGGGGTAGCAATCCTGTTCCGAAAGGGTCTGGGGTGTGAGGGACTCCGGGTTGAAGGAGATGAAAAGGGAAGGTTCATGGTCATCAGCTGCAAAATTCAGGAGCAGGAGTTTGTGTTTGTTAATGTGTACAATCCGAATGAGGAGAAGATTGATTTTAACAAGTTCAGAGATTCTCTCCTCCCATTCTCTAAATCCACGTACTTTATCATCGGAGGGGATTTTAACACCGTTATGGACGCCGAGATCGACAAAACATCCAGCAGCACAAACAGAGGGCACAAGGACAGACGCAAAGGTCTGCTGAGTTTGCTGGAAACCTTCAGCCTGGTGGACGTGTGGAGGTGGCTCTACCCCGAGGAGAAAAGCTTCACATACTTTGATGGGAAAGGAAAATCAAGACTCGATTACTTTTTTCTACCAGTCAGACTTCTGACAAACGTGATTTCTTGCAACATCCATGCGAGACCTCAGTACCTTGAAAGGGAAGGCTGCATTTCTGACCATGCTCCAATAACCTTTCAGATCCAGATTGTGGGCAGCAGGTGGCAGTTTTGTTCCAGGTTCCTCCAGGACGAAGGCATAACGAGCCATCTTTCAAACATGATCAGAAACATCTCGGGGGCAAAATGGAACAAAAGAGATCTGTGGCCAGCACTGAAAGTCAGAGTCAGTTGTGAGATGAGGGCTTTAAATAAAAGTGCAGATGACTTTAATTCACCAAGACACTTAACCGAGATTCAGACATCTCAGGTTCATCCAGATGTGCAACCAGTCAAACGGCAATGTAAGTCTTTCTACTTCTACATTACAGTACATTATTACATTCATTTGGCAGATGCTGTTATCTAAACAGTCCAGTTTCAGGACAATGTGGGAACCAGAGGAGAGTTCTAGGTGCTAGGTGTTGGGTTCTAGTGATTTACATCATCATTAAGCCATTTTTAATCAAGTAACTTACATTTTCTTTTGAACTGGCAGGTTTATTAAGCTTGGGAAGCCACATTCAGATCCAACGCTCACCAAACACCTTGAGTGAAGCTTCAGATCTTGAAGAATACTTGGCTTACTTACACGAAATGCAGATGTTTGAAGACATCGATTTGACCCTGAATGCGACACTGACTGAGCCAATTTCTAAGACAGAAATTCTCTCAGCCATACTTTCCCTGCGTGGCGCTGAACATTTAACGCCAGATGGGCTCCCTGTTTCCTTCTACAAGCACTTTGCAAGTAAGATAATTAACCTTCTTCAAGCATTCTTCAATCAAATCCTAGACTTGCAGAGCGTGAAGTGTAGAGTTAATGATTATTTCATTTCGGACACTTTTGCAACAGCAGCAATGAGTTTGGATCACACCTACAGCACGAATGTCCTGCGCTACAGTCCAGTCTCTATATTTAATGTCGACTATAACATTCTAGCCTTAATTCTGGCAGGGCGGTTGAAGAGCATCATGGGCTACATGTTGAATCCTAGGAAAATCATGCTGCATCTGTCTGTCCAAGACTGCATTTGTGCTTTTGAGAAGATCAGAGCTGACCATCTTCCAGTTCTGGTTGTCTCAGTCAAAGTGGATCCTGGAGCAGTTAAATGGCCATTCCTGTTCCATAGACTAAAGACACTGAACTTGCCCAACAGGTTTAGTTCTATTTTGAGGTCCCTGATGTTGTCAGAAGGCAGAACAATTGACACTTTTTATACAATGTGTACATCACATGTTCCTCCATCCCAAGGACTGAGGGTAGGCTGTCCACTGACTCCCCTGCTGATAAGCATCTGTCTGCTTCCTCTTATCCATGCCGTAAATGAAGAGGGAAGGCTCCAGGGAGTCAGAATTGGGGAAGAGCACATAAAGTCAGTGCTCGATGAAGACAAGGCATTAATATTCCTCTCAAATGCAAACGAAGGTTTGGATGTTTTCGACGCAATGCTCAAAGACTTCATGAGAAATTCAGGGTTCGTGGTCGATGGCAGGTTCTCTGAGGTTTTCATAACGGGACAACTGGGCTTTAACTTAAAGAAGGAGATGTTACAGCCATTTAAGAGGACAAATAAGGGATTTTGGTACAAAAGGAACCTCGTAGGACCAGAAGGTCCTGGCGTGACGCAGGTAACAGGGCATCAGGATCAATAACGTTTCCTAACATTATGAACTGATTTTATGTGAGACTTAAGAGCCTCCCTTGCACTACAGTGGAAAGACATAATAATGATAGCCTAGACTAAACAAACGTCTATGGAATGTATGTTTGGGCTTAAATGCATGATGTAGGGGACATTTACAAAAACATTTTTCAATGTTCTTGGTGAAGATCTAAGTGATAGAGTGAATCATAGTAAACATGCCAGCCTCACAGAATCTTCCACAGATGCTGGTATACACTATATAGGCTCCAGCGTGGGGCCTCACAAGCACAGGGGGGCTTTTATCAATGGCCTAAAGAAACAAAAGCCTGAATCTTACTCTGAGATGGCACTTATATCTCTCTACCCCAAAGGGGTGACATGAACTAAGTCGCACTCCTCATTTTCTTATCAAAAATGTCCCATTTGCATCAAAAACTTCTTTAATAATTTACAAATAGCAACAGTAGTATAGTATTATGGGCACTCTAGTAGTGTGATGGCTCTGTTTTACTGTAGTATGAGTAGAATAGTAGTATGGATAGCATGGGTAGTGTACTAGTATGAGTAATATAGTAATAGTTGATGTATAAAATTGTTTGGCACACCTGATATAAAATGTCAAAATGAACTTGCATATTACATATTCAACCTTTACAATTGCACAAAAGTTGAAATGTTTGGGTATAGCTGCTTTGTGGGATGATTTGTCCGATAGCAATTGCATGAGTTATGAATATGCTTCCTCATTAAAGCATAAAGGAGGCAGTTTTATGGTGCGAAGGGTTTGATACTATTTGCACATAGACACCTCAACCAGCATCCCTTTCACAGCATTCCGATACCTTCAGAGACCTCACATTAAATCAAGATCAAAACTCTCTGGAAGGGTGCCATTTTGTATTTTGTTTTGTATTATGTATTTATCCTTTGATATGTTTTAAATTCTTTCATGGTAAACAGTTTCCAGCTATTTGCACTCAACCGTTCAAATGGCCCTGGACTCATGACTTATTGATGTATAAAATATTTGCTTATCTCAAAATAAACAGTGCACACAGAAAACACCAGCAAACAAGACTATAGGAATGAATTCACAGGTGAACTCTACAAAATACCATGTTTTTAATTGTTGTTTGTTAATGATTATTAGTCATCTAGATAATGGCATCTGCCTAATGCCATTCTTAACAAGCTATGTAGCTGCACATTTTTATTCTCATATTATTTTAAGTGTCAGTGGTTATATATGTACAATGAAAAACACTCCAATGAATTTCTGGTCAATGAAATACAAAAAAAGTTAATTATAGAGTGAAGTATTTAACATTAATATACTGTGTAGTATACTGTGCTGTCCAAAAAAAATAATAAATAAACCAACCTGTTTCTCCAAAATTGTGATATATTTACAGGGGATGGCAACCTTATGCAAACATTTTAATGTACATTAATGGAACCAGGGACTGTTTCAAGTCACTGCGTCATTCTGAAGTATTTCTATATCTCCTTTTGTCATGAAATATAAAGTTCAGCAGTTCTTTACAAGACGTTTCAAAAAGGGAAACTGGAAACATTCTTTTACTAAAGACTTTTACTTTTACTAAACACTCCTTTACTAAAGAAACCCTGTTTTAAGAAGTAGCTGACTTGCATACCTTTATGATTGTGACTTGTGATTTCCTGCTTTGACACCATTGTTTTTCAGACTGGCACTCGTGGTGCAGCATGCCAGGCATCCTGCAGTGAGGCACCACTTTATTAACAATTGTGGTTGGTTAGTGTAGAGGATAACATTACTGTCAGTTAAAGTCTTTGGACACACCACACCACACCATTAAGAGTTATTGGGCAAGACTCCTAACACTACAGTCACCTACATTACTGTGCAAACATTTCCATTTTACTTCATTTTTGGCTTACAAAGTGTCTGATGTATGATTGAGGAACAGTTCTCCAGGCTTCCTGAAGGACTTTCAAAGACCCATATTTCCTCCTGTCCCTGAACCTGATCATTGTGTGCCTTTGGTTTATTAAGGCACACAATGACCTACATACACTGAATAAAAACAGTTGCCAAATGCTGGAAATGTAAGTGGTGCCAGTGCAGGTGTACCAGAACTCACAACCTACTGCTCAGGTACAACCGCATGTTTCTAAATGTTGAATCTGCAAAAATTCTGCAAACAGTAAACTGAGAAGAACTGTTTCCTCCTTCATCTTCAACATAAACAGTGCTGCGCACTAATCCTATCTGTTAGTTTGCTTGCGAAAGAGGAGTGGGGAACGAAGCCAAACAAACAGGTTCCTGCTCACATCCTGCTCTGCCTGTGCTTACGTGAAGGACTGAGGTCACCAGGCTCATTGCTTGTAGGATTCAGTGGATGATGTTCAGCCAAGCTTGAAGTTGAGAAGGAAGTGAGCAGTTTTTACTTACAAGTCCCACAAAAGAAGCAAAAAAAAAATCTAAAGGTTTTAGACTAGAATGTGTATGTGTATATGAAAAGTATGTGTACATTATCGTTTGTCTTGAGTTTATAAAATAATAGCATGGTCTGTAGGAGAGGTGTAGATTTGAGGTTCTCTTGTTGGACTCTACGAAATCAAACAGGCCATTATGGGTTTAAAATTAAGGTCAGTGTTCCACTGGTGCATGAATCATTAATCGCTGGACTTTGTACTTTATTGCCACCTGTTTACGAAAGGTGTTTCACTCTGATTCACTGTTTAAGTTCTACAGCATGTTGACGTGGCTGGTGCAGTAAAGTAATGATTCTCTGGCCTCCTGTATCATCATTCACATGTTTTAGAAAAAAACGTTCAGTGATTATTAGTGGTGGGCCGTTATCTGCGTTAACGTGCTGCGTTAATGTGAGACATATTGCGCAATAAAAAAAATATCGCTGTTAATCTATTCACAAAGTTGGGTTGGGAGCTGGGTCTATACTACGCAAGCTATGATTACTTTCACTTTGATATTTTAGCGTGGATGCATACCTGCTGTGAAACAGGGACGTCAATAGGACTTTTCACCAAAACTTTCCTTTCACTTAAGGAAAAAAGTAAAGTGAAGCATTGGACAGTTATGGACACTCATAGTACTGTATTGTTCTGTCAAACTGAGTACAAACGGAGCTACCAGAGAAATATTATTGAACATGCATCCAGTTGCTACTCGCTAAAGAGCAGCGCCGTGTAGCTTTGCCGGGGTCCTAATGCCAGCCTGCTACCTACAGCAGCTTCAACAGCCAGGACAGCATTTTAATTTAACAATGATAGCTGGACTTATTATTTTTAATTTCAATTCATAGTCTTGTTTCTATTTGTAAAGTGCGTATCTGCGCTCAGTGATATCTTGTATGAAATGTTTGGATATAATTTAAAAATAGTAGAATAATGACTATATATTTAGGGTGGCTTGGGATCATTTTGGGGAGGGCTTCAGACCTTCAGCAGAATTGAAATGAGCCTTTTTAATCTAGATTAATCTAGATTAATTTCAAGATTACAGTGAGATTAATCTAGATTAAAAAAAATTCATCTATGCCCACCCCTAGTGATTATATATTGTGTGATCGTCAGCATTTTTTTTTACGCGAAAAAATGCAGCATAAGGATTTTGAGAAAAACTTCTAGTTGCTGAATTGGCCAGTGCTTGAACGAGGATCTTTTTGATTCCTGTATCTGAACGTCAGCCACACACCCAGAATCTGAAAATAAGCAAATAAAATAAGGTTTGAAATAATGTACAAGTACAAAAAAATATTTTAAAACAGATGCATGACAAAATAAATCTGCTCAAATGTAAAATGGCAAGGATTTTTGCCTAGAGATTTATACCTAAATAAACATTCAATTGTTCAGCAATAACAGGTAAACCAAAACTCATTATTTATGCCCTCAACAACAAAGGTTAAGATGTTTGAACACACCAGTCAAGTTTTATTCTGTACATGAAAACAAATATACATCATTTAAAGAATATAATCCTTTTTTTCTGCACATTTTAGTGCAGAATTCCTATAACTTTTGCGCACAGTGATGTTAAACGTCTTGGTTTTTCCAATTTGTTTTGATTGAGCAAAAAATAGCAATAGCAGATCATGTACATTATATAATATGTATTATATATAACAGTTAACAAAAAAATGAACTCACTCAAACTCAAACATACTGCTGATGAAATTAATTAATTAATTAATTAATTGAGAGATAATAACCTTACTCACCTCCGTAAAACTGAAGAACAAACTCATCCCCCCAACAAAGTGTAGTGCATCATCAGCGTAAGCCTGAATTTTGATGGAACATGGCTCACACTGCTGACTACTGAAACAGTCCTGTAGCACAGAAAGACACATTGTACAAACCACCATATAGTAGACAAATAATTTTTTATTAAATAGTATTGAACTGAAGTTTTGCGCCACCTCACATTACTTTATATTTTGCTTTGGATCACCTTGTTGGTGCAAAAAGACTATTTTCTGTCAAACAGCCTTATGTTTTGCATACTGAGTTGATTAAATGAATGTTTACAGGCTGCAAAGTGACAGGCTGCAAAGTGCCTAAAGATACAAGGTTCCTATATAAAGGAGTTCCAACCACTCAGCATTCAGCACCACCAGTATACTGATCACGGCCTGATCACCTGGAATCATCTGCACCTGTTTCCTCACTGGTTCAGGCCTTAAGTTAAATGTGCTTTGTTATGCTTGAATCATTCATATGTAGGTCACTGTGTGGCTTAACAGACAAAAACCATTCCTCTGAAACTGGTCAGGTTCAGGAACTGGACTGTGAAAATGAGTCTTTGAAAATCCTTCAGGAAGCCTGGAGAACTGTTTCTTAAGGTTACATTTAAAATACAGTCTGAATTTTTGGAACCAAAATGTATACAAATGTGTCTCAAGACTTTTACACAATACTGTGTTTGAAACATTGCATGATGACATGAAAACATTTTGTTAACATTAAAATGAATACGTTCCATGTATTATATAGCTGGAGATATATGATAGTGCTACAATTGGCAAATGTGTCTTCAAGTTATGGTTTATGCACAAATGTTCAAAAACAGTGACAGCAGCACAACTGAAACACTCTCATTTAGTAAAACAAAGGGAAATGATTCTACAATCACAAGCCAGAATATAATCGAGAAGTAAGTATTAAATATAGATCAGATGTTGGAGGGGTTAAATCAACTTTGTAACATTAAAATTTACTTTTTTTGCACATTACATGATGATATGAAGATATTTTGGTGTGTAAACCAATGAAAATGTTCAAAATTAGTGTGTGTAAAATATTGTTGCATAAAAGTTAAGGAGTTGTTTTCCATTTCCTGTATCCATCCATCACAGGGTACAAACACACACCAATTTTAGCAACTCCAGTCCACCTGATGTGCAAGTGGACTGTGGGAAGAAACCGGAGAACCCGGTGGAAACACACTCAAACACAGACAGAAGGCAGACCGTCCCTGCCGGGAATCAAACCCAGAACCTTCTCACTATGAGGCAACAGCACCACCCACAGTGACAGCATAAGATTAGCAAATGTGTCATTAAGAAATTATTTAGGTGCAGGTGTTCAAAAACAGCACCACAGGTTCCAGCAGTGGTTTGTCTGATTCACAGGTTCTACTTACAGCCTCACATGTTCCATTGTAGTCGACTACAGCGAAGTCACAGCAGTCCAGCGTCCTCTCCAGATCTTTCTGCATGACGTCTGACCTGTTCCAGCTGATCTCCAAGAGCAGCTTCTGCAGGGCGAGAGTCATTGGGAGGAAGAAGTTAAAGTCACTCTGTATTTAAACAGAACTCACCATGAACTACACTGTGAACACCCCCAACCCTCTGTTATTTGTTTGTTTGTTTTTTGAGAATGCATATTTCAATATGTGCCTTTGATGCTATCATATTTACATCCCCACCTCATTCCCCTGTGGTTAGGTTTAGGGTTATTTGTAACTAATCTGTACATTTATTTTAAAATATATTTTCTCATGACCGCTTATATGATGACACTGTCTCCACTATATGTATGTAAACTTCTACCTTTAAAAAAAATGATTTGGTCACACAAAAACGAATTATACAAGGTTGCTAGATGTGTACTTTTCTTATGGGTTTTAGATAAACTACAACACAAGTGTATATGCAGACAAAGAAAGGGAATGAATAGCAGCATCATAACTCCACATCTTAACTGCACTTCCTCTTTCTTTTCATTTTACAAAGCATCAGTGGTGCAGCGGTGCATCCTGAAAGCTAGTTAGTCTGTGTCATCGGATATTTCTGATCAAATCAACGACTGACCTCACTGCCAGTGAAGACCCACCTCCACACCAACTGGTCAGCACTTAAAACAACCATTCATTTTCACTCAAGCAACAAAACCAAACCACCAAACAGATACATTTACAGCATTTCTCAGACACTTTTATCCCAAACGACTTCCATTCCCTGACTACAGGGGTCGAGGGTCTTGCTCAGGAACCCCGTGGTGGTGCTAAAGGTAGGATTCAAACCCATGACCTCTTGGTCCAGAGGCAAGTATCCTACCCACAAGTTCAAGTTCAAGTTCAACTTTATTTATATAGCACTTTATCATACACAGATGGTCAATCAATGTGCTTTACAGAATAGAAAATATAGTAAAAATAGATATAAAAGAATGCATAAAAGAACATTAAAAGTGCAGTAAAAGTGCTGATATTTAAGAGAAGGCAGAGGAGAATAGTGCTGTTTTTAGCAGCTTTTTAGAGTTGGCTACAGTCGGTGCAGATCTGATAGTAATGGGCAGCTTGTTCCAGCAGCGAGCCGCATAGTGACTAAATGCCATTTCACCATGTCTAGTTTCCGATCTTCTCCCCACTAGCTGTCCAGCTCCTGCAGATCTAAGAGACCTACCAGGAAAATATACTTCAAGCATATCAGAGATGTACGTAG